>JAUEPT010000380.1:0-25355 GCA_030435635.1 Armillaria borealis | reverse complement strand
TTAGAAAACGCTAGTAAGTAGCTCACCATCGCACTGGTAACGAGAATGTGATGATCAAAAAAATCATAAGTTTGTCATCATTTAATACCGAAATATTGAGAATAAAAAAGATCTTCAAAGAGTTCGTGGGTGTGCGCGCCAGAGAGCAACTGTCCATAAAATGGTGGCATATTTGGGTGAGTAATGGCCTGAGCTAGCCATACAATTGCTGCGAAGGACCTTGCTGCGCCGCCCAAGCAGGGAATCTGGGTGTAAGGCAAGGGTGAGGTCGGTGGTCGTACGCGTAGGCGGAGACAGTAATGGAGACGTCGTTTTTTCAGGCAGGGTTCGTCGTGTAACTGTAAGAATCGATGCCCGAAATACGTCCTCACATGTTCCCATCCTCACATCCACAGCTCTGCCAGCATGTCCCTCAAACAACCCCTTCCTGCCTCCTACGCACGTCGTCGCCGCTACTGTCATCGGTCCCCCTGGGATTTCTGGGCATGGCGTATGGCCCACGCCTCCAGATGGCATCGGATTTTCAATCCTTCTGTGAGTTCGGAGTCATTTCGTTGTTAGATCACCACTAATCCCTGTTGATTAAGGTCGATATCAGGCTGGTGCAAGAAATCAGAGATGGTAGTGGCGTGGGTACTGGTGGGTGTACTGACCATCGGCGGGGACAAGGCTCAGCCTGATAGCGAGTGAGTGTTGGGGGAGAGTCGCAAGAGGATCGAACGTCGATGACAGACATGCAGCTGAATGAACAATCGTTCTATATCGTCAGCGGCCGACGATGCTTTGAAACACTTTTCTCCTGGATAGAGCTATATCTTTATTACAAAGCGCCCAAGGAGCGCCCCTCTCTTCCGAGCCCCACAACAAGTAACTCGGGAAACGCAAAATTTGTGAGGTATGCATGCGTTGCAAAAGGGTGATATCAATCTAGTTGAGAGTCGGGTGTTGATCAATCCGATCTTGAGGTTGAGAAAATGTAATACGAGCCCTCGATGTCGCTGGTCGTCATGCACGCGGTCTGTAATTGGCATCGAGAACTTTGACGGGCCCGGCCTAGTACTGTTTAGCGGTTCATGATCTGGCGCACGACTCGCCAACACAGAAGAAGGATCCAGAAAAAGACAAAAAATAAAGCGGCAAGGGTATGTAAGATGACGGGAAAGGTACTACCGAAGTTTTTGAAAGCCGAGCCGAATTTATCGAGCCCGTTGCAATCAATTGATTATTATCGTCAATTGACTGTTCTAATTTATTCGTTCTCTTGCTTCTATTAAATAAGTTGCGTAAACAGTAACAATTGTTTATCAAAGCAAAAACCTAACTACGAAACCTGTACGTGCTCATGGTACCAAGTCCACAGCCGACACGAACTTCTGGAAAAACCCTATCGAAGATCTTCCACCACGTACTTGAAGTTTACAACATCCCGCTTAGTCCCAGGCTCACCGTGTCCCACCGAAACGTCACCCCTTATGCAAGTCTAATCTGTATACCTAGGTGGCGGCTCCCTCTGTTCTTTCATCCTGAGCCGTCTCCCGACTCCCGACTCGGGATTCCTCGTGAGCATGGGAGTTCCAGCACTGTTTGACATAGATGGGGCTGTAAACCATTTCGTTAGTACCAAAAGTAAGAATGCGAGGAAAATGACTGTACTGTTGCTGATGGTGAAGGGAGTGGGCGATGTTTCTGAGTTTTCGAGGTCAATTTGTCGCCGGCGGTACGAGCACAGCCAGAGGAGGAAGAGGGTGATCGCTCCTACGAATGCGAGGCTCCCCACCGCGATCCCAGCCATGGCGCCTGCAGTGAGAGATTTTGATGAATGCGGTAAGGTGGAAGCTGAGGTGGCACTCGCGCCCGTGGATTCCGTGAGCGATATCATGCTTGACAGGGAAAACGACATCGATTTTGGAACCGACGTGGACTGGGAAAGTAGCGTGGATTCTGAACGCAAGATTGACTGAGATTGTGAACTACTAGTTACGTTCAAGGTCGTTGATGCACAGTGTGTGAAGGAATTATTTCCATCAGCAGCATTCGTTGTTTCCATCTGTTCGCGGTAATACGTGCTGTCATTTTGATATCAGAATGGAGGAAGACCGCTGAGGACAGATCCAACATACTAGAACCTGTGGCGTAAAGTTTAAACTATGTATTTCAGTCAATTACAACGGAATTTATGCGTACCATTGTCCATCAGGCCAAAATGTCTTATAGAAGTTGTTATGGATCTTCAGGTTATTGTTGCATACCGCCGCTTGTATGTCAGTCGTAAATCTAAGGATCGCAGATTAGGCCTTCTCTATGCATCGTACTGTGGACGTGAATCATGCATACGATAAGTTAGTATTTGGAGTGCAGAAGAAGTTTGTTCCATGCTGAAGATATTGCTGATATGCGAGGACGCCTTCCAGTACCGAAGGTGAGGGTTATTCTTAAAGAGTGAAACGCACACACGCACCGGCGTCGATGCCATTGCCATTCCCTATTCCTTGCTGGCATCTATGCGACGTTGAGACCCGGTGGCCCTCTTTGAAAGAAACGGCGACCACTCACGTCAGACAAAGCATACTAAGCCCGAACGCGATTGAATTACAACAACAGTCGGCTATGGTTCCGGAACAAGGTGAGTGGGCGCAGTCAGAGTCAACAGTCGGCCATACCAATTTGGTCGTCACACGTATCCGGAGGAGTAATGGGATTCAAAGTGCCCAAGACATCTGGGGAGAGAGAGGATTAGTTCAGATCGACCTGACGGAGAAGAACAAGCCTTACATTCGCTATTACATAACTTTCGTAGCTGTTCATACGTTCGACCTGATAAAGAGTTCCGTTTAATGTAGATTAGACATAACTCTAAGTGGCCTTACACGGCGTCTCCCCAACGACACTCGTATACCAGTCTGATCCGCTATCGGCGCATTGTGTATGGTCTTGCGCAAAAACATAAGGAACAACAAATGAGAGGCCAAGGAGAGTCTTTTTGAGAGAGGTCATTGCAAAGGAAGGGAGGGTGGTCTAGAGACAAAATGTGATGGCGCGTAACGAGATATACCGAAACGTTCTGTGGCAGGATCAGCATTATCTGGGACCTGGCCTGCCGGGCTGATCTATCTATCTGACAGCGATTGATGCAACGCATCGTGACCGGTGACCCCCGGTCTGATTTACGAAAGTATCAGTCGATCCTGGGATAGTGAATGAGAACAGTGCAGATAGGGAGCCATGACTAAAAAAAAAAAAGACGAACTCAAGGAACGAAGGAACGTGAAGTATACATAGCCAGACAACCATCACATCTGCTTCGGTCTTAAGGTCATTGAAAGGGACAGCGGTAACCACTCAAGTCCCAGATAAAGCAAACCGTTTTACAAGGCGTCACAGACTAGGACATCTCTGTCCTTCCCCATTAAAGCCCCAACTAATATCCCGGGAAGCAGCTGTGCACATCGGCAACGATGATATCAATCTGTTTCATCGATCTGTCCAATGTCGACTTTGAGAAGAAGTAACACGAACCTCTGAAGTCGTTGATCACCACATACAATGGCGACGATCTCTGATTAATCGGTGTTTCGTGATCCCGCACAAAATTCGCCTCCAAGGCTCCACAGAAGACGGATCCAGACAAAATGTAACGATAAGGCGGCAAGGAGCGAATCAGAATGTCGAGTGTACAAAACACTAAAAGAGACAGGCACCAAAAACCAGAATATACTCCCAGCCATATAAATCATATCTCATCGTGGCCTAAGTCTTATCACGAGTTATCATGAGTATCGGTGAGATCTTGCGACAGTTGCGACGAGTGTGTTGATGATCGTGATGACAGTGAGAAGCAGAGCGGGCTCGGCAACTTCCATCTCATCAATTTGGGTTATTCCGAAAGTAATCCCAACTTGGTCCCGATTCCCTTAGCCTAAACGCCCATTGCATTAGCTGGTACTGAAGGGCTTTCAATATTCAATTCTTGAAGCTTGAAGTCCAAGCCTGAGCCACCACAAGCTTCAGGCTTCAGGCCGAGCCTTGTACATCGCTGAGGCTGAGGCTGAGGCTGAGAAAGCCTGAGATTAGGAAAATTCTTCGGACGGGCATTAGCTTCGTCACTCGAGTCATGACCGGTACCGGTAGACAGAGATGTTCCGATGTTCCTGACGAGATGTAAATTTACTTCACGGAAAATACAGATTTTTCGAGGAAATATATTTGAGCATGGGCAATGGGCAAAGATTGTAGCAGCGCCACGATAAGCAGAAGAAGCGGGTGATAGCACAGTCTGAAGGAAATGCTACGAGAAAAAGAAAACGCCTATAACACCGAAACGCAAGACTGCGCCAGACGTTGGCAAATACTGAATGTTGGAAACGGGTGAACCTACAAATTTTGTTCCGCAGCCTCTGAGACATCGCCTTCAAGTTGTAATATTGACATGAATACAAACCTTTGATATCGTTGGCCGTCCCGCACAACGGGGACGGTCAATAGTTGCCATCCGGATTCCGGAACTTTGACGGTCTCAACCAAGTGCTGATTAAGAGGGCTTCGTGATCTAGTACAGTTGAAAACAGATGCAGAACAAGACAAAACGATAGGGCGGCAAGGAGTGATGATGGTAAGAAGACGGGAAAGGTACTACCCGAAGTCTTTGAAAGCCGAGCCGAGTTCATCGAGGCCAGCTTCATCAATGACTATTACACATGTCAGTTGACTCTGCTACCTTATTCGCCCTTTTGCTTCTGAAGTCTTCTGTCAAGCTGTGTAAACAATGAAACTTGTTTATAAAAGCCAACACTTAACGACGAAACCTGTACGTGCTCATGGCATAAAGTCCACAGCCAAAATGAACTTCTTTAGAAAACCCTTATCGTCCTTCCACCATGTGCAAGCGACGTACGAGTGAGCTAAGACTTCAAGCTTGCACTTTGACCCAGGCTCACCGTGCCCGGCCAGAGCGCTCCCTTTGTACAAGGTCAAACCAAGTCTACTCTGTATACCTAGGTGGAGGCTCCCTCTGTTCTTTCATCCTGAGCCGTCTCCAGGCTCCCGACTCGGGATTCCTCGGGAGCACGGGAATTCCAGCTCTGTTTGACATGGATAGGGCTGTAAACCCATTTCGTTAGTCCTAAAAGTAAGAATCCGAGGAAAATGACTGTACTGAAGGGACGGGGCGATGTTTCCGAGTCTTCGATGTCAGCTTGTCGCCGGCGGTATGAGAACAGCCAGATGAGGAAGAGGGCGATCGCTCCTACAAATGCGATACTCCCTACCGTGATCCCAGCTATGGCGCCTGCAGTGAGAGATTTTGATGAATGCGGTAAGGTGGAAGCTGAGGTGGCACTCGCGGCGGAGGATTCTGTGAGCAATGTTATACTTGACAGGGAAAACGACGTCGATTGCAGAAGCGGCGTCGACTTGGAAAGTGGCGTGGGTTCTAAAAGTGATATCGACTGAGATTGTGAACTACTGGTCACGTTCAAAGTAGTTGATGCACAATGCGTGAAGGTAATGCGTGAAGGTGTTGTTTCCTTCAGCAACTTTTTTCGCTTCGATTATGTTGCGGGAAGTCGTGCTGCCATTGTAATTTCAGAGTGGAGGAAACCTGCGGAAGATAGATCCAACATACTAGAACCTGGGGCGTAGAATTTAGATCATGCGCTGGAACCAGTTATAAGGGAGACCTGGCGTACCATGTACCATCGCCCCAAAACAGCCTGTCGTAGAAATTGTCGTGGATCTTTATATCAGCGTCGCATACTGCCGCTTGTATACCGATCGGAAATCTGGGGATCGCAAATTAGACTTCCCCCATTCGTTGCACCGCGAACATGGATCATACATACGATAAGTTAGCATTGGGGTGCAGAAGGAGTTTGATCCATGCATAAGATATAACTCATATGTGCCGGCGCCTTCCAGCATCAAAGGTGAGGGTTAAGTAGTCTCACAAAGTGAAACGCACAAACGCACCAGCGTCGATACCAAAGCCATTGGGCCCCATTCCTTGCTGGCATCTATGCGATGATGAGATCTAATCGCCGTTTCTCTCTCGAGGAACGGGTACCACTCACGTCAGGCACATCATACTAAGCCCGAACGCGATGGAGTTACAACAACAGTCGGCTACAGTGGTTCCGGAACAGATGAATAGGCTTAGTTACTTCCAAAGAGGTTGGTTATACCGATTTGATCGCCACATACGTCCGGAGGAGTGCTGGGATTTAAGGCACCCAAGGCATCTGGAGAGAGGTGTCAACTCGTATCTAAGTGAACGAATGATAACAGCTTCTTACAAGTGCTATTGCATATTTGGCGTAGCCGTTCATACGTTCGACCTGATAAAAGTTAAATTTAAAGTAGAATAGATGTAGAAGTGGCCTTACACGGCGTCTCCCCAATGAAACTTGTATACCAGTCTGATCCGCTATCGGCACATTGTGTATGGTCTTGCGCAAAAGCATAAGGAATCAGAAATGAGAGGCCAAAGAGAGTATCTAGGAGAGAGGTCATTGCAGAGGAAGGGAAGGTGGTCAAGAGATAGAACGCGATGGCGCGCAATGAGATATACCAAACCATTTCCCGGGATGATCAGCTGGCCATCTGCGAGTGATTGATACAACGGTCACGATGCAACACCAGGTCTGATTGCTTGAAAGTGTGAAAGCATGAACCGATCCTGGAGCAATGAATGAGAATTGTGAAGATAGTGAGCCACGGCCCACAACGGGAAAAAAAAGACAAACTCAAGGAGTGGAGGAACGTGAAGTTTGCATACCCTGACAATCATCACATCTGCGTCGATTTTAAGGCGATTGAAAGAGACAGTTCCTCCAACGATAATCACCAGGTCCTAGATTAAGTACAAGGGCGTCACAGCTCCATGCCCACCCTTCAATACTAATATCTCCAAGAAGCACTAGACACTACTGTGCACATCTAGATCAATCTGTTACATCGGTAAATTTATTATCTAACGTCGAATTTGAGAAGAGCCTAGACGAACGGCCACAGTCAATAGCCGCCAGTAGTTGACATCGGGAAATTCGACGATTTCAGCCAAGTACTGATAATAATCGGTTTCGGTGTTTCGTGATCCTGTACAGAACTCGGAAGACGGACCCAGGCGAAACACAACGATAAGACGGCAAGAGTGATGCTGATGGTTAGAAGAAGGGAGAGGGACCGGCCCGAGTTTGTCGAGTTTGATTTTGATTTTGACATCGTCAATCAACTGTCCTAGTCCACCGGTCCTCTTGCTTCTACGGATCATGTAAACAATAATGCTTGTTTATCAAAGCAGACCCCCAGCTACGAGATTTGTACGTGCTCACGGTACAAATTTTACAGCCATGCCGAACTTCTGGAGCCAGGCTTTTCATCCTTCCACGTCATCCTGGGCTCACCGGAGCGTCTCTCCAACGTACTGCCAAACCAAGTCTACTCCGTATAAACAGGCGGTAATTCTCTCTGTTCTCTCTCCCTGAGCCGTCCCTCGGGATTCCCCGAGACCGGCATGTATGCAACTGTAGACTCTTTTCGTTAGTCCCAGAAGTAAAGATCGGAGGAAAGGACCGTACTAAAGGGGCGAGCGGACGTTTCCGAATGTTCGATAGCAACTTGTCGCTGGCGACGTATGATCAGCCAGACGAGAGACAGCGTAATTGCCCATACGAATGCGAGACTCCCCACCACGATCCCAGCTATGGCGTCACCACTGAGAGACTTTGAGGAACTTTCTGTCTGTGTGGGATGACAGCTGAGGTGGCACTCGCGCCCGTGGATTCCGTGAGCGATATCATGCTTGACAGGGAAAACGACATCGATTTTGGAACCGACGTGGACTGGGAAAGTAGCGTGGATTCTGAACGCAAGATTGACTGAGATTGTGAACTACTAGTTACGTTCAAGGTCGTTGATGCACAGTGTGTGAAGGAATTATTTCCATCAGCAGCATTCGTTGTTTCCATCTGTTCGCGGTAATACGTGCTGTCATTTTGATATCAGAATGGAGGAAGACCGCTGAGGACAGATCCAACATACTAGAACCTGTGGCGTAAAGTTTAAACTATGTATTTCAGTCAATTACAACGGAATTTATGCGTACCATTGTCCATCAGGCCAAAATGTCTTATAGAAGTTGTTATGGATCTTCAGGTTATTGTTGCATACCGCCGCTTGTATGTCAGTCGTAAATCTAAGGATCGCAGATTAGGCCTTCTCTATGCATTGTACTGTGGACGTGAATCATGCATACGATAAGTTAGTATTTGGAGTGCAGAAGGAGTTTGTTCCATGCTGAAGATATTGCTGATATGCGAGGACGCCTTCCAGTACCGAAGGTGAGGGTTATTCTTAAAGAGTGAAACGTACACACGCACCGGCGTCGATGCCATTGCCATTCCCTATTCCTTGCTGGCATCTATGCGACGTTGAGACCCGGTGGCCCTCTTTGAAAGAAACGGCGACCACTCACGTCAGACACAGCATACTGAGACCGAACGCTATTGAATTGCAACAACAGTCGGCTATGGTTCCGGAAGAGATGAGTGGACGCAGTCGGAGTCAACAGTCGGACATACCAATTTGGTCGTTACATGTATCCGGAGGAGTGTTTGGATTCAAGGCGCCCAAGACATCTGGAGAGAAAGGTTAAAGTATGTTCAATTGACGAATAGTAATAGAGTCTTACAATTGCTATTGCATATCTGGCGTAGCCGTTCATGCGTTCGGCCTGGTAAAAATTCAGTCCTACCGAAGAGTGGACGCAAGAGTGGCCTTACACGGCGTCTCCCCAACGACGCTGGTATACCAGTCTGACCCGCTATCTACGCATTGGGTATGGTCTTGTGCAAAGAGATAAGGAACCAGAAATGAAAGACCGAAGAGAATTTTGGAGAGAGAGCTCATCGTCGCCATCCGAGCTAGGATAAGGGAAGATGGTCGACAGACGGGACGCAATGGCGCGCAATGAGATATACCAAAAGGTTCCCGGCATGATGAGCGGTCTATCTCATCTGCCGGCGATTGATGAAACGATCACGATGATGTGATTACTTGAAAGATGCTCCAATGCTGATGGAAAGCATGAGTCGATCCTGAGATAATGAACGAAAATTGTGAAGATAGCAAGCCATGACGAAGAGAGTAGACGAACGCAAGGGGGAAGGGAACATGAAGCTTTCATGCCCAGGCGATCGTCACGTCTGCGTCGATTTTAAGGTCATTGACAGGGACGACTCCTCCGACGGTAATCGCCAAATCCCAAATAAAGTACAAGGCGCCACAGTTCTGTGCTTCCCCTTCAAAGCCCTAACGACTAATATCCCAGGAAGCACAAGGGCGCACGGAAAATGATGAGATCAATCTGTCTCATACATCAGTCCAACGTCGACGTTTGAGAAGAAGCTGTACGAACCTTCGATAGTGCCAATCGTCCGTGGCAATAGCCGCGATGTTTCTGTACTCCCGTCGCTAGCGTTAGCTTTTCTAGCCTAGTTCGAACTTGATCGATTATCTCTCGTTCCTAGCAATTTGCACTTTTTATCCCAATCGGATTCTTGTCATTAAATAATCCGGCATGAATTGCAGTTGGTCTATGCCATGTGGCCCTTGTCGCCGACGCGTCACGTTCCGCTCGTGATGGAGGAGAGGGCCGGAGATATCGGATGCGCGGCAGGAGGATTCGGTATCAGAGTGGACGCATCATTTGCAGCTGTCGGCAACATCATCGCGGCTTTGTTTTGAGGGGCTGAATCTGTTGAGAAGCTTCAAGATCAGTCAAGACGGATGGAGAAAGGTACTTTTTTAAAACCATTGTTATTTGGTGGTTGAACCCACCGGGGTGAATCTTCAATGTGTTCTGACTCCCAGGAAATGACTAGGTGGCCATTGAACCCAGCTGTTCCTCTCGACCCGAAAAAGATGGTTTTTCGTCACTTTACAGCTGAGCTTAAGGTAGCATATATACAACTAGGGAGACGTGCGGATACTGTGCCAAGTAGTGATCATTGCAATGATGGTAAGGACGAAGAGAGGTACAAGCTCGGGAGTCGGCAGTTATTTTGCCGGGCTAGAAGTTACAAAGTACTTATTACTTAAATCTTAGACTTTAGTGGATATGGCACTGTGAAGTCTGAAGTCCAGACTCAGAGGGCTCAGGGGGGTTGCAAATTCGAGGTAGTATGTAGTATGTAGTATGTACATTGATGAATCATGATTGCGGTAACGATTGCACAAAAAGGTAGCAACAAGGAATACAGCACTGACCGAGACAGGGGTCGAACCTGCAATCTCCTGATAACGCTTCGTAGTCAGACGCGTTGCCATTACGCCACACGGCCATGGTAACAACTTCGTCAGTAGATATCACATCATGGACCCACACTACCCAAGCTTACATAACCTCGCATCAAATACCTACTTTTTTGACCCCACCACGAACGCCGCCGCCGCCGCCGCACTGTCCACGGCCCCCTCACCGATGAAACGCCCAAACTCCGATTATCCGCATGTCCTTCTCTCCGGAACTGTCAGTGGATAAGCTCGTTCACCCACCTTCTTTGTGATAAAACCACACACCGACGGAGATGGACCAGTGTAACGAAAATACCCATGTCCTTCGTACGACCCAAATTCAATCTCGGATACGAGCCCGCCGTTACGGAGGGTGTGCAGACGCTCCCTCAGGCTATCGAGTACAATGCGAGGTTTAACGGCGACAAGGTTTTCGCGCTGCAATTGCATCCTCAATCACAGGATAAAGATGAGCTAGGGAGGAAGATTACCTTTGCGAACCTAGCGCACGGTGTGGACGTGGCCGCTAAATGGCTAGTCGAGCGTGGCGTGGGCGGTGGTGAAGACAAGGGAGGAATCGCGGTGCTTATGGGAAGCGACGTGGGGCTGTTCATCTGGGTAGCAGCCGGTATGAGAGTCGGGGTACCTGTGAGTCGCCATTTCCTTCGTTTCTTTGCCCTTCTTCATCTGTATTCCAGGTCCTCCTTCTCTCCGCACGACTAACACCCGTCGCAATCGACCACCTGCTCTCCAGAACAGAGCCCAATCCCAAACTTGTCCTCACAGCACCTCTCACCTCCCGACTTACTCCTTCCCCAGCCCCAAATGCGCCGATATGGATCGAAGCCCCAACATATACCGAACTGCTCTCTTCACCGTCAGCTTCCAGCATCGCTCTACCACCCCATCCACTCTCTAACACCACTGAACGCACAGCTATCATCCTGCACTCTTCTGGAACGACGGGACTTCCGAAACCCATCTATCATGCTCATGGATACGTCCTCGGATACGGCCAAGACCATCTGTTTACGCCTGAACATGTCAAGGCGCTAGGATGGAACGTGTCGACATTGCCTCTGTATCATGTACGTATCATCCTTGAAAGGTTACGCATTTTCTGACATGATTTAGGGCTTTGGACTGCTGGCACCCATGCTCTCCCTTAGCATCGGGCTACCTTTCGTACTCCCAGGCGCTGGAACGATACCGACAGGAAGGGGTCAATTGAAAGTTTTGGATGCGCTCTGTGCGGACAGGCATGCAAATGGAGTCAAAGTGAACAGCACGAATGGCCACTTGAATGGAACGGCACATACGATCCTCAATCGCGTTGGCTTGATGCTCTCCGTCCCCTCCGTTGTCGAAGACCTCCTCACGATACCTGGTGGCGTCGACGCGCTGAAACGTCTTGACGTACTCGCAGTCGGTGGCGCGCCATTGAAGGAGGTAACAGGAGAAGAGCTGGTGCACCGAGGAGTCAAGCTTCTCAATCATTGGGGTGAGTAATAGCCCGATCCGTCTTCCTCATTGGCCTGATTACTCGCAACAGGTGCCACTGAAATTGGAGCGATCGCTGTCGTCCAACACGTCCCTGCCAACTACGACTGGCACTACCTCATCCCACGACAGGATATCCCGCTGACATTCACTCCTCTTGGCGAGGGCACATACCGACTTAGCGGTCGAGCGCCAGGCTGGGACGAAGATTACATCGTGCAGGATCACCTAGTCGGTAACCCGGCCAAGGAAAACCAGTACCGTATCCTCGGTCGGAGCGACGACCTCGTTGTTCTCGCTAATGGTGAGAAGGTCCGCCCAAGTGGTATGGAACAAGCATTAGGAGAGTGCCCTGGAGTACGGGGAGTCTTGGTATTCGGACAGGGCAGGGAAGGATGCGGTATCCTCGTCGAAGTTGAGGGTGAACCATCAGCAGACTTTGACGCGTTCCTCGACAAAGCAAACGAGCTCGCCGACAAGCATGCCAAGGTATCGAAAGAGATGGTGGTTTTCGTTAGCCCTGGTCAGTTGGTTAGGACGGATAAGGGGAGTATCGCGAGAAAGGCGAGCTGGGAAAAGTGGGAGAAGGAGATTGTGAAGAGCTACGAAAACGCCGACCAGGAGGAGGAGCCGATTATGGATGCGGATGCGGGTGTATGGGTCGCTCGGGTGCTAAAAGAGGTCTTGGGATATGTCATTCCCGAAACGAAAGACTTTTTCGAGTGTGGAATGGACTCGCTACAGGCTGCGAGGATACGGAGGAGGATTGGACGGTCGCTGAAAGCCGACCTCGAAACTGACTTTGTGTATCGGCACTCGACGGCAAGGAGGCTCGTGTCAGCAATAGAGGAAGTGAGGGCGGGCCGGTATGTTTCTGAAGGAGTGCGGAGGGAAGAAAAGATGCGGCAGATGCTAGAGAAGTACCGGGCTGAGATGCTTGGAAGCAAGGTCGTCCTTCTCACTGGATCAACGGGAAGCTTGGGATGTTTCCTCCTAGCGAGATTGGCCAAGGATCCGGAAGTCAAACGCGTCGTATGCATTAACCGGCGCGGAGGACGAGAGAGGCAGGAGGCGGAAATGAAAAGACGAGGCGCTGGCACCATCGACTGGTACAAGATCCATATGCTAGAAATTCCTGATCTCGGCGACGTTGACAACCAGTTAGACGGCGTCGAAGACGTGACGCACATCATCCACAACGCGTGGCCAGTCAACTTTTCCCGAGGATTGGACAGTTTCGAAGGACATGTTCGGGGGCTCGTCAACCTCGTCAAGATAGCCCAGAGATCGTCAGCGAAGGACGTACGCGTACTATTCGCGTCGTCGATTGCTGTTGTCGGTCAGTATCCCTTGCAGCCCGTACCAGAACAACCGGTCCCGGCGGAGTCGACGGCTGAGTTTGGGTACCCCGAGGCCAAGTGGGTGTGCGAAGAGCTATTGCTCTCGCTCGAGGGGAAGGTCCGAGGGAGCTCAGTGAGGATCGGACAGATGACTGGGGCCGAGGGAGCTGGGGCTTGGAATGAGAGCGAGCATTTCCCTGTCGTGGTGGGTGCGAGCAAGGCCGTCGGGGCTCTTCCCAGGCTAGAGGGAACGCTCTCCTGGCTACCCGTCAACCGTGCCGGTCAGATCGTCATCGAGCTCTTGTTTTCCGAGCGCTTCAAGCCGATCTACCACATGGAGAACCCTGCTCGTCAGGAGTGGACGGCGGTCATCGATAATCTGTCAGATATACTTGGGATACCGGTTTTGGATTATGCGGAGTGGCTGGAAAGAGTGAGAGGGAACGAGCAGGTGAACAAGCTGATTGGATTTTTGGAACGAGACTTTGAGCGGATGGCGAGTGGTGGCGTAGTGCTGGGGACGGAGGAGGCGAAGAAGGATTCGAGGGGAATGAGAGAGTCCGGTATCGTTGGACGGAAGGAAGTCGAAGAGTACGTTAATTATTGGAGGGGCGTGGGCGTCCTTTGATGGAACCTCGCTTCGTGTAATCGTATACTTGTAATATTATCATAGACTTCAAGAGCTGGTATTAATGGATTCCCTGTGAACAATTGGATCCATTTAGCGCCAATGCGGCGAACGAGGCCTCGTCCATTTATTCCGTTCAATGTCATTGTTCCTCAATTGGTGTGAGTTTCCACTGGCGCAATTGTAGCTACACCTCCCAGTCTCGCTAGTAGAAAGAAATATCTTAGCGCTGTTAGATTCAATTTAGAAAAAACCAGTACGCGTACAAGTTGCCTGCCAGTTGTTCCTCTCTTCTTAGGTATCCAGTGAGGATATCAGTGCTGATTAGCGCGTCGGCGATGACTTAAGAAAGAGTCCTGGAACCAGGTTGCTTTTTTGCACGGTGACGGATGACGAGAATGGATGGATGGATGGCTGTAGATGGTGAGCAGAGAGGAAGGTTGTCGTGCCAGTCCAACAAACGGACGGAATACCGGGCCGCATCACGACGTCACCACATCGTCATCAATCTTACCTAATTCCCACTGTCCCGCTGCCGGACCGCCCGGTTCCTTCTCTTCAACCGATGAACTTCTCCCTATAAACTTCGGAGCACACTGTGACTGCTGCAGCTCACGCGCTTGTCAGCCCAAGCTTTATGTCGTCATTATGTAACAAAACATGCTGTCGATAAGATTCATGCTCCGGGTCTATCTTAGTATCTATTTTACTTCTTCCCAACTTCTTCAAGTTCCCTAAATCGTATTCTATCCCATTCAAATGCCCCTAGCAGCTACGCGACCGCGGGGATAAGTGCCCTGAACAACGCTTCGGGAATCTTGTGTGAGTGAATTGGTACTATTTCTGTCAATTTCTTTCTACAAACAATCCAGTCATTGCCCATCAGGTCTGTTGGCTGCGAGCGCCAGCACTCGGGTAAGTACATGGCGAGCACAACACGCCTACAGATGGATTACATGTGCTGGGATTTGGCATCTACATGACAATGAGGACACTAGCTACTAAGAGGCGATGGGGAATACTGGTCCTCGTGCTCCAGAGTCTCATTGACAGTCCCTCTTTTCGTCACTGTGTTTTCATCAGTCGCATGCGTGGTTTACCTTGTGACTTGTCGCCGAAGATACTAGATTGCCACGCATTCAGACCGAAGACACGTTTCGGTCTCTGTATGTTCTGAAAATTGCATTATTGTCGTATCTGAATAGGTCTAAATCCAAGCGCGCGCCTAAGATATCCCAATGACGTATCTACATGGACGAACTTACCTTCCACAGGAACATATATATGCCTATCAAGAATACATTTCCCATTTCCTTCTAACCTCTTGGTTCTTCTCCCCTCGCACTCTCTAACATGGGACAAGTTCTCAGCGTTTTGGGATGGTTTCCAAGTGTTGTCTTCAAAATTTTAAGTAATGGTAAGCTAATTTTCTACTGTCATCCTCTAGTTGTCATAGGCTCCCCAGGTTTCAGCGTAGAGGAGGGGCAAGCGAAACGAGCACTCGCAGGCAGAGGTGCACCTGTCCCGTAAGCACATGAACCCGGACATTCCATGCTAGCTGACCACCAATATGTAGGCAAACACGCCAAACCTTCGCGCTGGTAATCGGTATCGACAAATAAAATTCGTATCACCAAACCAAGATTTACACGGTGCCATTAAGGATGCCGATAACTTCAAGAATTATCTCGTCAATGATCGGGGCGTTCCAGAGGCCAATATAATCAACCTTCACAATGAGGAGGCAACAAGATCCGCTATCATCGAAGGATTCAGAAAGCTCCAGGATGATTCGAAAATCATCCCAGGCGAGGTAGCGATCATCATATACTTTGCCGGCCATGGGGCTGGAGCTCGAAAACCAGCCACATGGAAAAACTGGGAGGTTCCTGGCGACATAGTCGAGATGTTGTGTCCTGCCGATATCAATCATGATATAAAGGGAAAGGGCAAAGTTGAAGGAATTCCAGACCGAACGCTTAGCCGACTTATTCTGGATCTATCGAACGCCAAAGGGAATAACATTGTATGTCGTGAACGGAGAATACGCACATGATGCTGATGCTTTGTCGATGCGTTTTTAGACATTGATACTTGACTGTTGCCACGCCGCCGGGATGAATCGTGGATCATCCCTGCGGTCGCGGGCACTAAACTTGAAAAGCGTCCAAGACCTGTCACCAACTTGCGACGAGCATATCTACTCACAAGGATCTCAGACTAGATCGGTCCAGGATGGCGAGTCGGGCTTTTCAGCCTCGTACTTTCCCTCACACGTTCTATTGGCAGCCTGCAAGCGTACCCAGACCGCATGGGAGGATGGCAATAATGGAATCTTTACAGCCGCTTTGCTCAGGTCACTGAGAAATGTCGCCTCAAGTGATCTTCCGCCGACGTACGACTCCTTGATGAAAAGTCTTCCTCTCATGCGGGACAAGTGAGTGCAGAATTGATTTGTATCATTCTATGCTGAGTCGCGTGAATGATTCAGCCAGACGCCACACTGGGACGGAAATGTCCATCGACTCATATTTGAGAGCTGGCAAGACCCGGCTGGCAGTTGTATGATCCCTTGTTCTCGAGGAGAAGTTGGAAGTCCTTGGCCGTCCGATCTTGTTTTACATGCCGGATCCCTTCATGGCATCACAGTAGACTCAACCTTCGAAATATTCAGATCAGCTTCACGCTACCCGAACGCGAAGTATCTCCTCGCGACTTTGAAGGTGAAAGAAGTAAAAAAATCCGTCTCTTGCTTTACTCCTTTCGACACTGCTGTCTTCGCCTCACAGAGCGAACCCAACTTGCTCTGGTTCGCTCGATTACGGAAAGCTGCTTCTGTCAAACTTAGCATCTATTGCAACGATCCGGACGTTCGGTGCCGGATTCTCGCCGATGATTTTGAATCCAGGCTCATGGTCGATGTCACCAGCGCTGAAAACGCACATACCGCCGATCTCTGCTTGACGGTGGAAGAACAGAATGTACGCTTTAGCCAAGGGAAGAGTGCTGGTGGAAAGATCCCGAGGCTCTCCTCTCATGATCCCACTCAGTCCCCTTTTACGATCCACTCCCTTGCAGAGATCCGAGCATTTATCAATCGTTATGCCCTTTTCACCCCTCGCCTAAACGTGAAAAGTCCGGGTCCAATTGAAAAATTTGTCCACATCGAAATGAACAAGTTGGTACAGGATGACGACTGCTGTTGGAAATCCGAGTGCAAAGTCGTTCCAGAAAACAGTGAACTCGCTGAGTTTGCTGTGGACATTTCTCGGTCTAAAAAGTTCAGTGACCCCTACGGGTTTACGGTCCACAACATATGTGGTGCTGACCTATACACCTATCTTTTGTACTTTGATGCCTCCACATGCGAAATCGGTACGTTTATACGACCCGCTGTTTGTTGAAACTGACTTCTTTCGGTATACAAACAGTGGCTTGGTACTCTTCACAGCAGGGCCCAGCCAAAGAGGCTGTCGACCCATGCCTCGTAAAGGACTCTAAACTTACTCTTGGTCATGGAAGATCTGACATGGCCCCAATTATATTCAAGATCCCAGATAGCCAAGATGTAGACATCTGCTATATCAAAATCTTGGTAACGACAGAGGCAGTAGACATCCAACCCATCGTACAATACTATAGAGCTCCCCCCGATGTTAAACCTCGGGGCGGTATGCTCATGCCGAATCATCTTGTCAATGGCTCAGACGTCAAATGGGCTTCAAAAACGATGACTATCAAATTAAAATATGCTCAGTCCGCAGAGGTCTGTCTAATGTGCCAGATACTTGTAATATATAGCGCTTACCATAAATGCAGGAGGATACGTAACCAAATTCTCTTGAAGTACTTGTGAATGTTCGAGAAACGTTTGGTGGATGATGGAGTCGGTTCGTTCAGTGTATTGCAAGCGTATTGTGAAGCTGGACTGTTATCACCTATGTACTACTACTTCCTGTCCCATGAGCTGGTACAAATGTTAGCAATACTGATATTGTTTTCCATGCGCTGTGAGACTCAGGCCCCCATCGATCATCGATGATACCTTCATCCGGCCCACCGCAAGGCGTGTATACCTTTTGGTGTCGAAGTTGCTCTGTGTCTATGTTCAGTTTCCTCCGCATGAGTTCTCTCTCTTGCATTGTTTGCATCCGTGCTAATTATGTATGGCTCTATAGGAAAATCGAATAGCAACGTTAGCACGACCTCTGAAATCTTCTGTCCCATATCACTATCCTAACACACTCTCAAGCTCCGATGTGTTCCACTCAAGTTTAGAGCGGACGAAGGAACCATCGAACCATCGAACCCGAATTCAAATCTACCTGCAAATTAGAGGAACATCAATTCACATCCGAGTCCAAATCAAATTTCCGACAACTTGAAATTGCGATGAAGAAGAGAACAACAACTGCAATTCGTGTACTAGGAACTTCGAGAATGCATTCTGACCTGATCCAAAATGAAAGCGGGATTTAACGTACGATAAAATAGCACCTGTCGACTCCCACTAGTTAGGTCATGGTGATAATTCAACGTCATCGCCTTCAGCTTTGTGAGTTGAAAGCAGCAGACGAGCAAAAGGATGGACGCGACTCGTGGTTCGAACGAGACAGCACATCACCAAACTAGAATGACGTCAACGATTTTTTCAATCTACCATCGCCACCCACCACCATCGAATTACCATGGGCTCGACCTCCGCTGCTGTGCGCTCTCCATTTCTTTGTAAATGGTTAGCTTCGACGCCGGTGGAGGCTCTGTGATTGAGTTTCAAGGGTTTCATGGCCCTGACTTCTGCTGCTGCGCGCTTGCCATTTGCAAATGGTTGGCTTCGATGCCGGCACTCGTTTGGCGCTTTCGTTTCGTTCCCGCGCTGTTTTCGTTTTTCGGGTCCTCAAGTTCGTGGTCCGTGCGTATGTCTGTGTATGTCTCACCCCGTCTCGCCTCGCATGATGACATCATTCCTCCTGCGTGTTTTTTACCTCCAATACGCGATTGAAGAGTGACGTCGAAAGCCCGAAAGCCAGTCCCAATGCCTTGTTTGGGGCTGAGAATTTTGTCATAGAATTGGACAGTCACTGAAAGTCGACCTCGAAACTGACTTCGTGTATCGGCACTCGACGGCAAAGAGGTTCGTGTCAGCAACAGAGGAAGTGAGGGCGGGCCAGTATGTTTCTGAAGGAGTGCGGAGGGAAGAAAGGATGCGCAAGATGCTGGAGAAGTACCGGGCTGAGATGCTTGGGAACAAGGTGGTCCTGCTCACTGGATCGACAGGATGCTTGGGACGTTTCCTCTTAGCGAGATTGGCCAAGGATCCAGAGGTCAACCGCGTCGTGTACATGAATCGGCGGGGAGGACGAGAGAGGCAGGATGCAGAGATGAAAAGACGAGGTGCTGGCACCATCGACTGGTACGAGATCCATATGCTCGAAATACCCGATCTCGGCGACGTCGACGACCAGTTAGACGGCGTCGAAGACGTGACGCACATAATCCACAATGCATGGCCAGTCAACTTTTCCCGAGGCTTAGACAGTTTCGAAAGACATGTTCGGGAGCTCGTCAACCTTGTCAAGATAGCTCGGAGATCATCAGCGAAGGACGTACGCGTCCTATTCGCGTCGTCGATTGCTGTTGTCGGCCAGTATCCTTCGCAGCCGGTACTAGAACAACCTGTCCCACCGGAGTCGACGGCTGAGTTTGGGTACCCCGAGGCCAAGTGGGTGTGTGAAGAGCTATTGCTCTCGCTTGAGGGGAAGGTCCGAGGGAGCTCGGTGAGGATTGGCAGATGACTGGGGCAGAGGGAGCTGGGGCATGGAATGAGAGCGAGCAAGGCCGTCGGAGCGCTTCCTAGACTAGAGGGAACGCTCTCCTGGCTACCCGTCAAACGAGCCAGTCAGATCATCCTCGAGCTCTTGTTTTCCGACTGCTTCAAGCCGATCTTCCACATGGAGAACCCTGCTCGTCAGGAATGGACGGCGGTTATCGATAATCTAGCGGATATACTTGGGATACCGGTTTTGGATTATGGGGAGTGGCTCGAAAGAGTAAGAGATAACGAGCAGGTGAACAAGCTGATTGGGTTTTTGGAACGAGACTTCGAACGGATGGCGAGTGGTGGTGTAGTACTTGGGACCGAGGAGGCGAAGAAGGATTCAAGGGGAATGCGAGAGTCCGGTGTCGTTGGAAGGAAGGAAGTCGAAGAGTATGTTAATTATTGGAGGGGCGTGGGGTGCTTTGATAGACCCTTGCTTCATGTAATTGTATACTTGTAATAATATCATAGATTTCAGAAGCTGGTATCAATGGATTCCCTGTAATTGAACAATGCACAGAGCCCTGATGATTTAGGTCAATTCAGCGCCACTGCGACGACCACGGGCTCGTTCCTCACCTCGTTCATTTACTCCGTTCAATGCTATGGGTATTCCTCAATTGGGGCAAGTGTTTACTCGCGTAACTGTAGTTACAGCTCCCGGTCTTGCTGATGGAATAATATCTTAGCGTTGTTACATTCAATTAAAAAAACCAGTATACGCACGATTTGCTCCGCTATCATCAGGTATTCAGTAATACCAGCGCCGATTAGCGCGTCGGCAATGCTTCAAGAAAGAACGCTGGAGATTGGGTTGCTTTTACTATACATGGCGATGGATGCGAGAAGGTACACGAAAGGACGGCTGTCGATGATGAGATAGATAGATAGATAGATAGATAGATAACCGGACGAGGTCCCAGAAGAGGGATGGGGTGACAAACGTCGGCACTATCGGGCCGTGACATAACACCCGGTTCCACCGGTTCCGGTCATTCCTGGAGAATTTCAATTTGACTAATCTTCTTTGAAAGCGCCCAACCATTGTCACATTAAACACTTCGCCGAAAAGCATTCTGACCCAGCGCTATTTGAAACTTCTTTCTCGTTTATAACTTCGCAATACATTGTTGCAGCTCCAGTGCTTGTCAATATCTTCCAAGTCCTCTGTCCATCTTTATGGATTCATGCCGTCGACGCGGTTTATGCCTGTCTATCTACCGTTCATTCTGCGTGCTCACAATCAAACGGCCGACTCTATTTCTCTCCCATTCAAATGCCCTTATTCCTGACCCCCGATAACGTCGGCCCAAAGGAAATTCGAAGAAAATAGATCGCGCAGCTGAAGACGCTCCGGTACACGCGTTTTCCCTTGTCGGAATCTACGTTTTGGCAGGGAGAATTTTATATGCCCGGACGTAAACTGCATAGAGAAGTTTAACAGAGCCACTATGGATTTCCTTCGTACAGAAGCTCAGGCATAACAACAGCACCCCCTAAAGGCTAGTGCGACCACCGTTGCGGATAAGCACCGAACAAAGCTTTGCGTGTGAGTGAACCAGTCTTATCTTCGTGAATTTTTGTTAACGGATAATTCAGCCAGTTCCTAGCCAGTCCGTTGGCGGCGAGCCAGTACTATTCAAGCAATACTCGGGTAGCATGTAAGCACAGCATGACTACAGTGGCGTTACAACGAGGACACTATCCACCAAGACCGTGTTCTTCTTCCAGGGTCTCATCGCCGGTCCCTCTTCTCTTCACAGTTTTTTCAGGTATGACCGCATGCATGGTTCGTCTTGTAACTTGTTCCGAAGAAACCAGAACTTTCCGTGCATCCAGATCAAAGACACGGTTCGGGCTCTGTATGTTCTAAAGATTGCACTTCCGTTATGTCTAAATTCAACACGCGCTTAAGGCACTCTAATGATTTATTTGCATGCGCGAGGCCAGAGGAATATATATGTGCCTATCAAGACTGCGTTTCTACCATTAACCACTTGAATCTTCTACCCTCGCAGTCTCATTACACGTTACTCCCCAATTCGTACAACATGGGACAAGTTTTCAGTGCTGTCCGCTGGATTCTGAGCGCTATCGCCAACAATCGTAAGACGTCCTTTCTGTTACGTTTCTCCAGCCCTCATAGTTTCACATGGAAAAAGAACAAACCACACCAGCAGTCGCAGGCGGAGACACACCTGTTTCGTAAGGACATGCACTTTCAACATTTCCTACTGGTTGACCTCACCGATATGTAGGCGCCAAACCTCCGAGCCGAATGTCAACCCCAGCGAACAACCTCCCAGCAATCCAAACAGCAGTAATTCGTCATCTTTTATCTTCATTTCGCCATCACACTCACGTCCTCGCTACAGATCCGACCGCGGAGTCGAGAGCCCCCCAGGCGAGACAAGTGTCTATAGGTGGAGGTACACCTGCTCAGTGAGAAGGACAAATCCTTTGATGCTTCAGCTAGCTCATCATCATCTTGTAGGGGAAAGCACCAAACCTTCGCGCTGGTCATCGGTATCAACGAATATAAATTCATAGAACCTACGAACAATTTACATGGCGCCGTTGAGGACGCCAATGCCTTCGAAAACTATCTCGTCAAGGACCTGCTCGTCCCAAAGGCCAATATAATCAACCTTCGCGACGAGAAGGCAACAAGATCCGCTATCATCGACGGATTCGAAGAACTCCAGCGCAATTCGAAAATCATCCCACGCGAGGTAGCGATCATCATATACTTTGCCGGGCATGGGGCTGTCGCTGAAAAACCACAAACATGGACAGACTGGGTGACGCCCGGCAACAAAGTTGAGATGTTGTGTCCTGCCGATATCAATCAAGTTATAAACGGAAAGGACAAAGTTGAAGGGATTCCAGATCGAACGCTTAGCCAACTTCTCTTGGATCTATCGAACGCCAAAGGAAATAACATCGTATGTCGCAGAACGGAGAATGCGCACATGATACTGATGCCTTGTCAATGCTTTTTCAGACATTGATACTTGACTGTTGCCATGCTGCTGGGCAAAACCGTGGAGTCCAAGGGATGCGGTCACGCGCACTCACTTTGGAAAACCTGATGCTGTCACCGACTTGCGACGAGCATATCTACTCCGATGCATCTCAGACTAGATCGGTCCAGGAAGACAAGTCGGGCTTTTCAGATTTTTATGGCTCGCACGTTCTATTGGCAGCCTGCAAGCGTAATCAGAAAGCATGGGAGACAGATAAGAAGGGCGTCTTCACAGACGCTTTGCTCAGTTGCCTGAGGCCTTCCTCAAGAGATCAACCGAGTTATAATTCACTGATGCAGAATCTTAAGATGCCGGAAAACTTGAAGTGAGTACCGAATTAGTTTCTATGTCCCAAAGCTGAACCACCGCAATGTATTAGCCAGCACGCACATTGGGATGGAAAGCATATTCGCCGACGTCTGTTTGATTGCTGGCAAGAGCCTGCCAGTAACTCTATGATCCTTTGTCGCAAAGGAGTCAGCGGGATATTTTCGTCGTCCCAGTCCGGTATAACTCTACATGCAGGGCTCCTTCACGGCATCCGGGCGGGCTCAACCTTCGAGATCTCTGAATCAGATTTACCCACTGACCCTGATTTGAAGAATCCCCTCCTGGTTGTAACGGACGTGAAAGCCTCTGTCTCCCTCCTTGGGCTTACTTCTCGCAACTCCACTGTCTTCAACCCGGATAGTGAGCAATCCTTCTGGTACGCTCGATTAGTACAGGAAAGGTCTGACTCTCCTCTTAACATTCACTATAACAACGAGGATAGCGAAGTCCTGAACCAGATTTTCACCAATAGCAGTGAAGCCATACTCATACCTCCTAAGGTTATTGCCCGTGTTACGAACACTGACGATGCACATCTCTGCTTGACAGTGGAAGAAAACACTGTTA
This sequence comes from Armillaria borealis, assembly GCA_030435635.1. Lineage (NCBI taxonomy): Eukaryota > Fungi > Basidiomycota > Agaricomycetes > Agaricales > Physalacriaceae > Armillaria > Armillaria borealis. The sequence continues at coordinate 1,859 of JAUEPT010000380.1, read as the reverse complement.
TCTTTCACCGAGGGCAAAGATTCCGCAAGCTTTCCTCTCGTTTTCCCCCTCTCCCCCAATTCCATCTCTCCTACAAGGCAGACATCCGAGATTTAATCAGTCGCTACGCGCACTTTAACTCTCACCTGGCTTTGACCAGTCTAGTTCCCATTACAGAATTCGTCACTATCAAAATGATCAAATTGCCGAACGCATCGGGAACGAGCAGCGAAGTTGTATTAGAAAACGGCGGGCGCATTGAGACCATCGTGGATACGTCCTCCTCCCCAGACCATTACGGATTTACGGTCCATAACCGAAGCGATGTCGGTCTATACATCTACATCCTATACTTTGATGCCTCCGAATCGACAATCGGTATGATTATATGTCCTGCTCTTTTTCGAAATTGACTTCTTTGTATGTCACTTAGATGTTTGGTACTCTGCACAAATGGGCCAACACGAAGACTCTGTGAATCCATGCATCGGAAGTGGCCAAGATTTTACTTTCGGCCACGGCCGAAGACACCGCAGGCCCATTGCATTCTCCGTCCCAAAAGGCCAAGATGTTGACGTATGCTTTATAAAAATCTTGGTAACTACAAAAGCAGTAGACATCGGACCTATCACATCTGATCCTTCTCCCACTGATCCTACATCGCGGGGCGGTTCACTCCAGCCGGCTCCTGAGGTGGATGTCGAATGGGCTTCGGCAAATTTCACCGTCGAATCAAAACGTGCTCGGTCTGGAGAGGTTCTGCTCAACGCAGATACTCTAGGAGATCTAGAACGCTCTTCCAAAGCTTAAAGAGTCAAAACCTTGAGCAAGGGTATCGTTTCGTCACGACTCTAGTTTTATGCTGCTCTTACTTGGGTTTTTTATCTAGCTACCTCGATGGCTATTCCGTCTTATGCAACACGTTTTGTGAAGTACTTGAGAGTGTTCAGGGGTTCGTGTATGATAGAATCGGTTCGTTCGGATCATTGTGACGGTGGACTGTTATCGCCTTTGTACTAGGCATATCTCACATATGAGCTAGCATAAACAAAGCATAAATGTCAGCAATAACGTGATACTTGCTTACAGTGTGGTGACTCTGCGAGCTCAAACTCACTCCTGTCATCTACCGTGAATTGAGGAACAGTTGGACACACCAAATAGTCCACTGTCTGACAGGTCCTTGTCATTGTAAGAATCAAGCGTTTCAGAGCCGTATCCCAACATCAGCCACACCAACAAGCTAGCGAGACTCGAGCGCATGACGCGACTTTGCTCTGCATAAGCTCGTTGAATCGTGAAATATTAATACCCGCTGTGAAGAGCGAGGAGGTTTTTGTCTTTTTCGATGGTGGCGTCATTGTTCTATAGCAAAATAATGAGCTATCGTGGAATACGAGACAAAATCATATAAAACCCACAACTTGATAAAGGAATGGAACGACTAGTGATAACGGGAATGATTGAAAGGAAGGGTCCGAGGGACGGTGACATTTTGACTTGTTACCTTTATATTGGCCTCCTGGAAGGCCCGTAGGTTCTTTGTGCCAATTGAACAAAGGGAATCTGGAGCCGACGGAGACGGAGTAACCAGAAGAAACGTGTCAGAAGGATAAACAGTCAAAGAAAGCCGGCTTCGCTAAAGGTTTATGAGGGAGCCGTCTGATTAAAATGGAAACTAACAAAGGAAGAGAAAGGAAGAGAAGCAATTATTTTATTGTGGTATCAGGTAAAGAAAGGATTGTGATTGTTGGTATGGATTGAATGAGCCGGACAGTAATTTTAATGCATGAGAAAGCCGTAGACATGAACGGGTCCTGGTAGTAGTGTTCAGTCTTGAAGAGTTCAACGTTGCTTGAAAAATTGGGTGATACCGAAAA
>JAUEPT010000379.1:0-25406 GCA_030435635.1 Armillaria borealis | reverse complement strand
CGATGAAGGAGACGAGAGGAAGAGAGCGAGACACGGACTGCACCTATTCCCGGTGATGACGACCGTCAGGAGGATGTCCCTACTAACGATAAGGATTTCAAGCCTCTGTTCTTGAAAGGTCTCTTTAGGTCCGTGTTTCTCAGACACTAACTGTATACTCTTTTTTATTAAGCTGGTTTTTCAGTGTTGCGACGACATCTACAAAGTCCCCTCCGGCCATCAAGGCTGATATACAACGGGTTCTGGACCGGATGCAAGTACAATATCGCGAGACGAAAGGGGGATTCGAGTGCCTTCATTTGCCGTCGATTGATATGTCTTCTGTGGACCCATCACCTCGACATCAGCAGCAGAGTTCGTCTGGCTCTGGCGAGCCGTCAACCCCACGACCTTCGATCGTCAAGAAGGCGTCAAAGCTTTCCTTCGGTGTGAAGAAAAGAGAGCGAGAGCCTTCGATGGACAAGGCGGAGACACCTAGTCGACCTTCGGGCACGACGACTTTGACAACAACACCCAGTCGGTCCTCGTCCTTCTTCAATGTTTCAACAAATAACACGGCCGTGCCATCCGAGAACGGGGTTACCATTTCGCCTTCTGTAGAGATTGATGTGTCGCCTCCCGCGGAGTCTGCGAGTGTGAAGTCTAAAGTGCTTCCTCCGATACCGCGGGATTTTGCACCGTCTGCCCGGAGCGCAAGTCCGCTGCCTACAGCTGAGCGAGATGTGTTCGAGACGATGGGGAACAACTCGCTCTGTGTGCGCTTCGAGATAAATATTGTCAAGGTGAGTGTTTCTTTTTTGGTTGATGTCAGCCGACGCTGAGTGAGTATGTCCCAGGTCCCTTGGTTGCCACTGCATGGTATACAATTTCGAAGAGCAAGTGGCGATGGTTGGCAGTACCAAATGCTTGCTAGACGGGTCCTTACGGAGTTGAAGTTATGACGATATATGAACAAGCTATGTTTCTGGTTATTTTCGGGCGAGGTGTACTTTTGTTCTTTCGTACTTATTATGATTTTGCCAGTTGGTTATCCTGCTCATTATTTATGCATATCATTCAGGTCACCATGTAAGCGCGGTATAATGTGTGGTAGGATTATTTACCAAAAACAAATGTTCCATGGAGCCTTTTTCAATTACCCCATATAAGATGGTGATCAAAGATCAAGCAGCCGCCGGCGGGGTAGGGATCTCAGTTTGAATGTGCAGACTGACGGATTTTCTCCTAGTGCTGGTCTTTTGGGTGGGTTTTCTTGTTGGATGGGACTGGCGATCGACTTGGTCCCAACTGACCGTCAGCCGATCAACAGCCACAAGCGTATAAAAGTTCAAGTTTGGCGCGGTACACTCCTTACTATTTTATTTCTTTCCCGTTCTCTTTCTGTTGCGTGCCCGTTATGTCGAAAGCTACCTCGGACAAGAAACTATACTTTGGTTTGACTGGACATGGCACTCAACGCCTGGGTCAATGTCGCCTGTATCACGGCTATGACACTTTTCGATACGGGCGTGTTCGTTTTGTTTCACGCGTTTTTTACTCAAGGCGATCTCTCAGGATACGACCAAGGTGTATATGGTGGAATCATAGTCACGGAGGACTTTTTACGAACAATGGGCTACCCCAACTCCCACTTCAAGGCACCATTGTCTCTCTGTACGATATTGGCTGGTACGTTGGTCGCCTACATCTGTTTATTTGAATTTCAGTCTCTCGCCTTTACAGTTTCATCGGTGCTATGAGCTCTTTTGCTTTTGGCGAAAAACTCGGGCGAAAGAAGATGCTCATCATTGGTGTCGTCGTCATGTCCATCGGAGCCATCATTCAAACCGCGTCCTTTAACGTCACTACGATCCTTGTTTCTCGTATCATCACTGGCCGTTGGTAATGGGGTGCGTTTCCCTCTTCTTGTGTTACTTTTCCTCCTGTAACGGATTCTCACAGTATCAACACGGCCAACGCTCCGGTCTGGCAAAGCGAAACCACAAAGGCGTCCCTTCGAGGAACGGTGATAATTCTCGGGATGATGTGAGCTTTTCCACCCATTGGTGTCTTCTTCCTCACCGACCCTTCTCTAGTATGAACATAGCCGGCTACGCGCTTAGCAATTGGATAACTTTCGGATTAAGTTACGTCGAAGGAAGCATCAGCTGGAGGCTTCCCCTCGCTTTCCAACTCGTCTTCTCAGTCATTCTACTTTGCACCATCCCTTGGCTTCCAGAAAGTCCACGATGGCTTCTCGCACACGGACACGAGGAACAAGGCGCTGCAATCCTCGCGGCGCTGGAGGGAGACCACGTGAAGCCGACAGACATCGTGATTATTGAACGGAAGACGGAAATTCTTAAGGCCGTTCGTATTGAAAGAGAGACATCTCCCAGTTGGTCAGACCTGTTGCGCGGGCGGACTGGTCAGAGTGGTATGGTCAAACGAATGATTCTCGGCATCGGTGAGTCTTCTTTGACTCTATTCAGAATCGGAGTTGAATAGGCGTTGTCTAGGGACGCAATTGATGCAACAGCTATCCGGGATCAACGTCACTACCTATTAGTACGTTAAATATCAGACAGTTGTAACTTTCTCTGATGGTTCATAGCCTTCCTCTGGTGCTACAGAACTCCGTTGGTCTTTCGAACAGTCTCTCCAGACTTCTCGCAGCGTGCAACGCGATGTCTTATCTCGGCTTTTCCTTTGCTGGTCTTTATCTCATTGAGCGAGCCGGGCGAAGGAAGCTTTTGATGTTCGGTGCTGCGGGTCAAGCTGTGTGCTACATTCTTATTGCAGCGTTTCTGTCCCAGAACTCCGGCGCTGCAGCGACTGCTTTCTTCTTCTTGTTCTATGTATTCTTTGGGTCTTGTTGGCAGGTGAGAGGCAACATTTCTTTTTCACTGCGTCATCTTTACTGACATTATGCTTGAGGGTGTTCCTTGGCTCTACCCCGTAGAGATCAACTCGCTTTCTATGCGAACCATGGGCGCAGCATTGGCCACTGGAATGAATTGGATAATAAACTACGCCGTGGTACAAGCTACACCACCGGGTATCGATCGTCTAGGCTGGAAATTCTATCTTATTTGGATGTCGTTCAACATTGCCATTGTTCCTGTGAGTAGCCTAGGTGTCATCTTGGGAAATATATCTGAACGTCTTCCCAGATTATATATTTGTTCTACCCGGAGACTTCGAATAGGCATCTTGAGGACGTTGATAGATTGTACCGAGAAAACAAGGGGATGGTATTTGTGTTTCGAAATAAGGAGGCGACCCAGACGGAGCGGCCAGCGCACTACTCGCAGGCGGATGTAGAACGAGTGGCGCATGTGAAGACGAGTCTGGATGTGGCGGGCATTGATCACCTAGAGCACGCTGAGCTTGAGGCGGAGTCCGCAGAGAAGAAATAGATGGCCAGAATTCTACCCTTAAGATATTTGATTTGTAAGTAACTTCGTGTAGCTACATGTACTATTGTCAACATCAGTCTTGAAGAGTCGGCCTTACGCTTCTGGAAAACTTATCTTCACCCCTCGAAATTACTCACTAGCAGGGGCACGGACGATCCACAGACTTAGTTGCGACTAGGAAGCAGAAATTTCTTGAAGTCGCTGCGACCCCACCAATTTGAATTTCGCTTTCCGTCCCGGCTTTCCGAACCTTTTTATACTTGCACTATACCACTGAATGCTGACCACCCGACCATCATGCCTGTCGAGGTCGACTGTCTGCTCTCCTGCAGCGTGTCTCGTATTACCTTGCTGGAAGTAAGGTCTACTGCAAAATGTAAATATGTGTAAATAATAGATCTCCGGCAGCAACGGCAAGCGTCGACAGCATGCACTTCGGATTTGTCGTTTACTGTCTTCCATTGCTTCACAATCATCGGGACAGTCGTCTGTCTTGTTTCTATTGCTACTACACAGGGTTTGCCGGAAATCATTTGGAATAGGTCGCCCCAAGAGTCCAGAATAGCATCAATAGCTCTCCAGCCCTCGAACGAGGCAGCCCAGACGAACTACTTATCTCCAAACGACTCACCCGCTATGCTGGACGTTATTCAGAGCGACTCTCATCACCACCAAACCCCAGTATGCCCAGTAGCGCGCCAGTCCGTTCCTCAGCACAATAGTTACCCGTACGAAATTCGCTCCAATGGCCTTAAACTACGATATTCAATGCACGAAACCACACCAAGGACACAACAGCATCGATAATCGGACGAAATCTGCGAGCATTGGGCTGCATACATGCCCAGAAACCCTACCAGGAGCTCGACGACAGTAGTGGCGGCGTGCTAAAGTACTAGAGAGACTTGTTTGGGTGTGCATTAGTGGCGCTGGCCCCTAACGTGCGCATGAAAGGCTGGTATTGGAGGTAACGACACGAGACTACGAGCGGGAAGGCAGGAGAAGGGGTTCGCACGCCAACGGCCAACGACGACGACAATGGCGCTTTTTGGGGCCTAAAATCACCACCCAGTGGCACGATGGATGCCCTAACCAAATGGCAACATCTCTGCCGACAGAGTCCCTGCTGCTGCCCCCGAGTCCAAGACCAAGATTAGACGCTTGGTCTCCGTAGCATCAACGACACTTTTACATCGGAGAAGTTGTCACGTTCCACCATGGGTATTGTATCTTGATCTCGAGTCGCACGAAAGCCTTCGATGAGGTGCTAAGCTTTTGGTCAAGCTAGCCGAATAGTCAACATTGGTAAGTGGTAACGAACCATAGATTCCGGCGTCAGACTCTTACCAGTTGGTGATAGGTGATGCCATTACTGCCAGTGGTATACATTACGAGGAAACATGCGCAGTTGAACACTCCAGATATAATTTGGGTAAGTTTACGCTCAATTCATTATTATCGCTTACCTTCGGTCTAGGTTTCTTTGTTGTTCACGTGTGGGCCCACAAACTACTTGAGGAGGACTCGACTTGCCACGGTTGCGATGGCCCCCGCTTTATCAAGAAAGTATTGGGCTGCATACACATCCAGAAACCCTACCAGTACGTTAGGTATATACGGTGTGTAACAGGTATCTATGTGCAGAATGGTATATGGATGTTTGTTGAACTATACAACGTGGTTTCCCGAGACCAAGGTGCCTGTGCATATCCGAAAACACTGCCCATCTACATACAACAATATCCAGCAAGGTCACCTCGCCCCGGCACGCGGCGAGCACTTGTATTCAAAGTTGCCTGTCGCGGTGATACTTTCTTGGATTTGCTTCTCGCCGCCAGGCAAGCCCACGATGCTTGGCAGAGTCCTTGTGAGCGCAGAGACTCTGTAATGACGCATGGACCGTGACACTGACAGACAGCATTAGAAACTCGCCGCGAGCGCGAGTTTTAAAGTCCATTTCCATCGACGTGGAGTTGGTGCCGTATCATTTTGGTCAACGAACGGTATATTCTGTGACCAAAGTATAGGATGAGGTCAGAAGAAAACGTGGAGATACGAGAAACTCCGCAAGCTCCCTGTCGAGGCTAGGATAGTGATGGGAAGACACATGTCTCAAATGTACGAAGGCAGTCCCTGTTCCGAAGTCGAAGATGAACACGTATAAGAGTGAGTGTTTGTTATATGACAGTTATCGTAAATATTGAAAATTTGCGAATTGAATAGCATCAGGACTCTTCTATCTAGAACAACCGGGAAGTTAGGAACACTCAACAATCCAGGAAAGTGAGGCTTACTTCGTTTCATGCTGATGCGACCTAGTTCACCAACACGAACGTAATCGTATGATATTCCCTCCTTACTATCTACACATTCCTTGATCTCCGGCGGTCGGTGAGCAAACGAGTCCAGCATTGAGTATTGACATCGTTCCTGGTCTTCGTCGCAAGGACAACATTGTCGAATATGTACTAAGCAGGAATCCCGGTATATAATGCTCAGCGAGATTGGACACCCCCAGCTTCTCCCTCAGCAGGTCTATTGGACAAAAACTATAGTGATTTTCTCGAGTATTACGACGAAACACCTTTTGCAACATCGAGCAATGCAATACCGGACGTCTGCCTGTTCTCATTTTCCTGGTGAGCCTTTCAACTTGTAACATGCTGGGTCTTTTCTTATTCGCTGGTTCTTTTCATTCCTTAGACCTTGTACCCAATCCTGTGCGCCGTCAAGTCTGAAACTTCAAGAAAGCAGATACTAAATTCTTCACAGACACCAAACCCACCTTCAAAGGAGATCTGTGATATTATACGATCTTTCCGGCGCCAATTTGACCCTGACTTGCCATCCCTCGAGGATGCTACGCTCGAGGATCTTTGTATCAAAGAGGGAGAACGTCGAGGATATGTCCTTGATGGAGCCCTCCAGCCTTACCTAACGCTTGGACTCAATATCGCCGCTTCGGCGTACCGCCACCTCGTCGATGTCAACGTCAAAGTATACGTTGTCTTCTACACCATGTTTTTAACATACTTCGACGACACTTATCCTGATGAACCTGACGCCCTCATTGGAATTCCTAATTTTACCAAGGTGAATAACGCTGACTATACTTAGTTGTGAGTTTTCTAATTACTCCCGCGTAGTACTTCATGTCTGGGGAAAAGCAGCCAAGCAAGACGATGAATGATCTTGCAGTTCTGCTGACAGAAACCCCTCAGTTATTTGGCGAAGTCACGGCAGACATGATCGTTCATTCAGCCCTCAGGTTCATTACCGGTTTAATTTTAGAAACACGCAATAAACAAGAACCGGTGAGCGCTATTTTTCCCAGGTCATAGTCCATTCTACTCATCGAAGATGACAGATTCACAAAGTTGAAAAATATGCCATGTTTCTTCGTGAGCTCAGCGGGGTCTCTGAAGCCTATGCCATGTTCATTTTCCCCGCCGACCTGCCATATGATGTATACATCCAATCTCTCCCTTTCCTACGCGACGTCATCAACTTCTTGAACGATGTCACCTCGTTCTACAAGGAGGAGTGTGATGGTGATATGCACAACCTCGTATCGCTATTGGCTGAAGCTCGCGGGGAGCCAAAGAGTAAGACTCTTCGCTACGTGGCTGAGAGGTGCATGGAGGCACATGAGAGGACGCTGCTCATCTTGTCGCCACACAAAGAAGCACATGAAATGTACAAGGAATTTGTGAAAGGTTACTTGGCATTGCATATGGGCGCAAAGAGGTATAGGCTGGAAGAGTTGGATCTGTAACCTGTCGTTCACAAAATCTGTAATTAGATGTGATCGGGCCGGAAGTTTTACAGGTTGCCGTTGAGCTACCGACTATCCTTTTTGTATCTCACCGACCAGAGCAGCGAGAGCTGAAACGGCTACACATGCGATGCCTATGCAGTGCATTAGATCTCAGCGAGCGGCGACTATATTCTATTGCATTTACGGCATTTTCTACGGAGAACCGGAAGGGTTCAACTTGTTTCTGTCATGTATATGGAAGACAAAAATCTAAAAACAGGGAAGCTTCAACTAACAACGTTCATGGCATGCTTTCACCATCTATAACTCAAATACAACTCAGTTAGCTCAAGCGTTGGTTTGAGCTGAATCAACGTCCATTGATAACCCACTGCTGCCTGCGAGCTCTCTGTTACGTTGGACTAACATTCAATTAATTCTGCCACAGGGCCGCGCCCATATCCGTCGAGCTTTAGTCTTTCCCACTGAAAGTTTGAAGCGTAATCGAGACCTTTCGCAGTGACATCACAAGTCAAGCGCTAATCTGCTGTCCAATTATAGCAGATGAGCAGGCCCCGCCTTCCCAAGCGAGCTCTTGTGTTTTGTTGGTCTTAAGCCTTGATCATGCCAACGTCGTTAACCACGTAAATGAAAGAAAGTTCTTATCCATTCAAAATCGTGTTTCACTGATAGATGGAACTCATGAAGAAAAAGTGGCGGGGCGGAGCAATCTTATCTTGTGATCACGCGACGGAGGACGTAGAATGTTTCTGAATGTACAGGGGATTCACTGGAGGATATTAGGTGTTTCGTTTCCTAAGAACGGAGGAACGGCAACTGAGAATGTCATACATATCGAATCTATACGTGAGCGTGATACTTGGGTTGTACAAAGGGTTACTGTGGTTTTTGTTTTGCGTTGATATACTGTTACAAGTTGGTTGCCGCTTGTAAACTTGAAGGGCATTAGCATCTCAAGCCTATGGTGACATTCATTTCAAGCTGTACAAATAGTAAGAACAAGAAGTGTACCGAATACTTCCCTCCATCGGAACCAAGAATGGTCTCTCTCCCAAACTCACAACGTGGTTACCTTGCCATTGGCGTACGCTGGAACCTTAGTCGCTAGGTAAGGGAGGTAAGGAAATGCGATACACTCACTTACTTACCGGTCAGGCGGAGAATCAGCCTGTGATCAAAAATTTCAATAAATTCACAGCGCGGCACACTCAGTAGAAGGAGAGGCAAGGACGCGCTTAGACTCGAACCACTCCCCAGCTCGGTTGATGATAGTCGATCAAAGCTAGAGAATAGGGACTGGTCGGGAGCTGGCACGGTCAAATCTTTTCCCACGATTTTTTTGGATTTCGAAAACTTTGGGTCATCGATTTTGGATTCAAGTATATAGAAATGTGTACAAGATTCATCATGTTTTTATTTTCTCGATAGCTGGACTGTAGCTCCTGAAATAAATGTATTAGTGAAATAACCCCTATTGATTACCCTTTTCGGTCCGCACCGGCGAAGCCACGTCTTTACCACAAGCCATCACGTTGCTCGACCATCGTTGCCCTCTGCTGCGTCAAACACGACCTTATCTCTCTCATGTCATTGACAAGCCCCTACACTGCTTATTCCTGCCGAGGAGCTCCCCTTTTAACTTATAGTTCCATATACAAGTTCCTGGACATTCTCCTAAATGCAATACAATGTCTTTCGTTCCCGTCGCCTCGCCTGACCCCCAGAAGCTCAACGAAACCAGAAGAATCCTCTGTGAAGTGTTTAATGTGCCTGAACTCCGCTCTTTTTCAGGATGAAGCCGGGCAAAACATGTTAAAAGGCTTGGATACCATTGTAGATGCACCCACTGGGGCGGGTAAGACTTTGTCATTTTTATATGCGTTATAAGCCTGGAGATATTCCAAACCCAAAGACAGACAAGATTATCCTGGTCCTGTCTCCGCTTATCGGTCTTATGAAAGACCAGGTGAGTACGCACCTAATTGCCTCGTTGTATCCTCCTAAACTTGTTCTGTCAAGGCCGCTCAGCTGAATGCACGAGGAATACCTACCCTTGCTATTACCTCCGAATCTTCAGACATGGCACAAGACATGGAGGCTTGCAATTTTCTCCTTCTGGATCTGTGAACGTACTGACAGGTATTGGTACGACAGTATGCCGGACAAAACAAGTATCGCGTTGTTGGACCCGAAACTGCCAAGAAGACACAATTCCAGGAGCTCGTCCTCAGCAAGAAGCGATTCAAGCGCAATATCATTGGGTACGTGGTTGACGAAGGACACTGTGTCAGTGAATACGGCGGAGACGATTTCCGCCCAGATTACACGACTACTCCTCGCGGCCGTTTGCCTGGAGGACTTCCCATCCTTGTTGCATCGGCCACCATGCCGCCAGACGTGATCACAGATCTCACACATCCGCCTGCCCGAGTTGATCGATTGTCATCAACTGGCGGTGGGACTGGTTCGAGTCTAGGACGCGCTCCGCTCTGCTCCGAATAGTACGAGCCATGTCAAACCTAGTGATATTAACCGTGTGCTTCCATCGGTCGGCTCTCATCGTAGTTCAAGTAGGAATAACTGAAGATTTGTTGACGAGCGCGTAACACGCGCCATATATCAAGTAATCTTGCTGTTCGATGGGGTCAAACCGGTGCCATCCTCACGTCTAACTCCTGGGAAGTGACTGGTGAGAGTCGGCAAAGGTTCTCCATCCAACATCAACGACCGACTCACTCTTCGCGCACGAGGGTAAGCTGGTATGGCCGATGGCAATGCTGATATCGTCGAGAACTGTGTATCGAGATCCAACTTGGGTACGAGAAAAGTGATGGACATGACGAAGAGGCAGGAGGATAAAAGCTGAACGGAGCAGCACCCTCCCCAATCCCAACGCCTGGACTCGGAACATGTGATTCCGGCTTGCGATAACCCATCAACCATATTGTAGTCCAATCCCGCCTCTTCTTCCCAACACTACTGAGCTCCTCCAGACCTAGACCTTGCTCCCAAGACTCGAGCTCTTCGCCATCATCGTCGATACCCACTTTCTTAACCTCGTCCTCCCACACGGTAATTCGAATTGAGCTCGAGATTGGAGGGCTAGCTGAAGTACTGGCAAAGTGTTGAACTCGGCAATGACGGTAAGGCCAGGGAGTGAGAGGAGGTGCTGTGGAGGGCAGCGAGTTGGAGGCGGGAGTGAGGGGAAATTTGGCTTTGGTATCGTCTAAAGATACAGCAACGACGCCATCATCGGCACGCCTGGATCCTCAATCTTTCCGGTGGCTTCGCCGAGCTCAGCGCACGGTCTTGACAGCGAGCCGCATCCAGACTCGGTGGTACCCAACCTTGACATTCTTCTTCGCCGACTGTTCTCCACCATCAGCGATTCCCCCTTCCACGTCGGTGAGGCCAAAGTCTTGTAGGGGGTGCGTTCACTGCGATAGAGTCCGTCGTCGTTACTGGCGGCGAGGCGAGGATGGGCTGTTAATGTTGATACGAGCAGCGTGATGGCAGGTGATTTTTCGTTGAAGGGCGGGAGTGCTCATCGTCAAAGACCAAGACGGCAGTACAGTAAGCATCTTCGAGGCTTGGAATCGGGTGGAACTGTGCTAGGTAGCTGTATGATTGGCACGCGGTGGTATATTCACGGCCATCTAGAGAAAGAATGAACAGAGAAAAGGGGGGAAAGTGTAGTAGCGTACCTGGTCCCCAGTTAGATTATGGCATATGCGTCGCAAGCTTAACCTTGCCCATGCTGCCAGCGCCCAGCGTCTTTGTGAGGGTATAGTCTCCGAGAATACGCCCTGCGTCCGATTTGAGGTGTCATTACTGCGAGTTCCGTCTCTCCGTCGCTCTTCACTGACTGTATGCGCCCCATCCTTTGTGTCGGAGGCGCTCCCAGTTCGCAGGAGCAACGGAAGCGATGGTATAGGCCTGCGGGGAATGGAAATGGGCCTTTGACAGGTGGCGGAAGCGGATGAACGCGGCACAGCAGCAGAAACAGGTGGGTGGGAGTCCGGCTGGGGATGTGACGGCCTGAGGATTTGCATGTCAAAGTCGTGTCCGGTGGTGACCGTGCCTCCGTGCGACGGCGTGTGCGCTACGACTCCCTCGACGTCCTCGGGCACTTGGCTGAGGTGGTTTGCAAGAGACGCCGGATATGCTGCTGCCATCAACTGATATCAGTAGCAATGCGGTCGACTCAAAGCCGTCCGCGTAGACCGATGTCATCATCGTCGAAGGTGGTGCTCGACGATCCTATTTTCGTCCACGGTGGTCGATGCTGATTAGTCAACGCGCCGAACGAATACCAAAAAAATCCATACCTTTCTGCTGAAACTAGCCATACGGCGACGGATGGTAAAGCTGCTGGTATTCAATGTAACAGGTACCGTCTTGGGACGTTGATCTAGCTCTGGTCTCCTGGCGGACTGAGGAGGAACAGATCCGACGTGCCAATCGATTAAAACATCATCCCCACCGAAGAAAAGAGGTTGCGAGCGTCAACGATGATAGTAATGTTCCCGTCCATTCGCTGCGTAGTACTTTTCATTTCCCTGGCTTGTCATAGATGATAAGATTTTGGATTTTCGCTGCGGCCACTAGTAGTAAGCGAGGAATGAGGTAGATAAACCGGCAGACGCGGTTTGAAATTTACCGATTTCCCTTTTGGCTCTTACCACATTTCTCTTCGTCTCCTTCAGCTTGAACGCGACTCACTCCCTGGGCCATCAAACACTGCCACAAATCTGCTCAGCGACTCCGAATAACGGCACAGCAGCAAAGAAGCCTCGTGGGCAGCCGGCATTTCTAGGACAAGTGCAGAGATGACAGGAGATAAATATTAGTGTTGGCAGAGCAATCTAGTGCGTTGTTTGATTCTGTCCTGTTTAACGCTCTTCATCGACCACAGGGATATACGCTATCATGAAACGGAATCGTCAAGGTCTCGTTCACTCCTGGTCTTGTAAATGCATCTCTTCAATCCTGCCTCACCGTCGACGCGGACGTGTTCTCCGTCAACCTATCTGCACTCTCTTGTATTTTCGCGCACTTTGAATATACCTCGTTTATTTGCCACTATGTCCTCCGATTGAACACTAGACGCACCAGTCCTATCACCAACAATCCGCGTGCGCAGAACCCTCTGGCAGAAGCGCTGAACTCGCACGAAATTCTTTATTCACTTCTCGTATAGTGGTTCTGAATCCTGCTGTGTCAGGAGTGCCTCGCCGACAATTCAACCGCTCGCAACAAGCCTGCCAGGCGGTTTTGGGACCGGAGCTGATGTGCGATTTGCGTCCGTTGCTGGAAAGAAGAATACGGCTCGTTGACAAACCCTCGAACTAGGACATAATAGCGAACCCCAAAGCCCATTGGTGGGATAACAAAAAGTTTACACTCGCCAAAAATGACTTCTAATTTGGGACTTGTAGGACCGAGGCATAAACGTTAAACCCACGCCCTCGAAATCGTACCTCCTTACCGAACGATGTGGTGAGGATCCGAATCCAGCTAGGCGCATACCCGAAGAGCCGGTACTACGACACCACCTGGTCCTTGCCATGCCTCACACTGACTGATACTCACCCCGCCCCTGTAGAACCACGATTGCGGGTGTCCGTGTCCTATACGGCTTCTTCAGTGCGCTCAAGGTTCGGATTCTGTTCACACGGGTACTCGATTTGGATTTTAAATCCAGGGCTGGCTCAGGGGGGATTCGCTACTCTGAGGATCAATGCTCACCACCACTACTCTCCGAAGAAGCAAAGACTACCGCCCAGGGGAACTAAAGCAGCCATTCCCGGTGCACGTGTTTCATAAGTCCCAAAGCGAGAGCCCTTCCTCTACGGCGACGTTACCCCTTGAATAGATGACGGGTGTTAGTGTGTGCTCGACGACTGTGAGGGATGCGAACTCTGTCTATTGCTTTTCACGACGCCTCGGTCATCTCCCTACCTGATGGGATGTCGACGCGCATCCTTCTTTGTGCGACGAAGACCGCTGATTGTAGGGAACATCGCTTCGGGGCTCAGGTGTGTTTGTTGGTATCGTATCTCGTCTAATTCAGAGTCATGTGCTAACACTTCTCGCCGCCATGAAAGCCCACGTCATTACAAGCCCAGTTTCTGCGATTATTGGGACAAGATGATCCCGCCCCACTTTCCACCGAAAAAGTGTCAGATATCTTTGACGAGCAGTCGCCTCTTTTGTTGTTGTCGAGGTACATAAGCCGCAGTTGTTACTTGTATAAATACAGGATTGCCTTCAGTTCAGCCGTGGACCCCGAGTCCCCCGAGCGCTCCAAGTTATGCCTGGACTCAACCCCCTAGGACAAGGCATGTTATGGCAGTCTAGCTCGGTACGTGTTATTTGTATCACTGCCTAGTAATCGATATCTGACTAGTTCGTCGCGTTAAAAGCCCTCTCCGCCCAGGCGTCATCTGGGCGGATAAAACGCCATGTATCATCGACCTAACTGTGGTATCGCAAGTTACCCCTTGTTCGCCTTCGGGAAAACCTCCTTTTTGGCTATGTTAGATGACTGCAAGCACTTCGAAAAGCCCATCTCCGTAGTGTTTTTGATGTTGACCCGGACGCGTCCTTGATTTTTGATTTATCGGTGAAAGATTTTCGCCAGTCGCTTGGATTTTACATCAACTTCGTATTCAGAAAGTTCTCATGGAAATACCTCACGATCAAGCCTGATGTGTTTATTAGCGGGGATGGGACACTTTCATTTGGCAGCGTCATGTTTCTGGTTCCTGTAAATGACTCACTTCCAGCGTCGCATCTCTGTCTTGATCGACAACTACAACGCACCATCCATCAGGTCAACTCGTGTCTAAACCAAATCATCGTTTCGCCCCTCTCCAAGTCCTTTCATTACGGGCATTCGGATCCTCTCATCAATCCCTACCTTCGCGGCGGCTGTGATATTTGGACTGATGAGGACGTGGTGGACGCTACATTTGGTTTCACCCTTGAGGAGGTCCGCGAACTCGAACGCCACCTTAAAGTCCACTCCGTCGGGTACCTCACCGCTTTGGTAATCGAAAGGTGTACTCCATGACACATGTGTTGAACAAGATTAGCCAACAACTGGACATGGATTTGGACGTAACCGTCCCTCTTGGGAACTTGGCAATCCAGACCCCTTCTTCTCCTCCCTGACCTATAGATTACGCTTGAAAAGTACTACGGTGCTGTGCTCAACGAAGGCCAAGGTGTAGAGTCTGAGTTGGAAGCGCGATCTTTTTTTGTTTTAGGCTTGGACAAAGTGTACATATTCGATGAGTGAAGGTCCGAGAAAATCGGATGACAGTGGGAGACTGTAGATACGGAGGTGCTATAAGGGATCCTGTGCCATGGTGTTTTTGTCATCTGTAAGTTTGGTAATTGGTATAAGTAGTACAGGCCCGGACTACCTTGTTTTTACGAAAGAAAATAGTCTCCTTTGACCGTGGTATGTAATACTACGCGCCACGCAGGGACACCGCAGCATATGAGTTCTGGGCCTAATATGATGAGGGATGTATATCTGGGGGTGTAATGAGTAAGAGTGTTAGCATCTCAAGCCCTTTTGCGGCATGGTGACATTCATTTAAAGTTGTACAAATAATAAACATGCTTTCACTGAAGTGTACCGAATACATCCTCCCTGCTCTTGGAATTCGGATCCAAGAATGGCTTCTCTCCCAAACTCACGACGCGGTTACCTTGGCGTAGGCTTGAACCATAGTCGTTACTAGAAAAGTTAAACGTAAGCGTAACAGAGAACTAAGGAAAAGCGATACGCGTACGTTGCTGTGTGGAAAGTGGACCGGTTGTCCCAGATCGCGACGTCGTTCTTCGACCATCGGAAGCGGACCTAAGAGACAATATATCAACTGTGCTCAAGAGCAGCGCGAGCCTTACCTGAAAATCATGATTCTCCGAAATATGCCTCGACAAATACGCCAATATATCATCAGACTCGTCCAAGGTCAGTTCGACAATGCGTTTCGTGAACCTAAAGGCCAGTTGGTTCGTTCACCACAAAGAGAAGTATGTCGGACTGAAACCCACGATTGATTCACGAATAAAGTCTTGAATCCCGTTACTGGATTGGTTCGAATGACCGGGCTGTCAGAATACGTGTCAGTTTGCACGTTCACTCGTGAGGATAGCGGATGAGCCCTCACTGAACAGCAGTCAGGTTGGAGCCAGTGTTATCTGGGGCACCACGAGGGTCCTGAATGGGAAGATTCTGTCGTCGGGCATACTAAAGCGGCGATACCTTCAGTCAAAGTAATGAAAGCAAGAAACGAAGTGATCTGACCTCATTGAAAATTTCACCGCTATGTAATGCGTGTAAACCTTCAAGGAACTGTTTGTATGCAGGAGAAAGCCTGTCATAGGCTTCGTAACCGCTTTTCGACGCTCAATAACGTAAGCTGTGAGATACATCAAAATAATCACCTTGCCCACTATCATGCAAAGTTAATCAAGTTATTGTATGGCCAAAAAAGAGAAAAATGCGTACTAGAGTATCTCCTCCGACTATTGAACCGTAATTTCATAATTTATTTTATCATAGATACAGAATGCGTGCTCACTAGGCGGTAGCGTATGCATTTTCAACAGCTAGATGAAGAATAGCGTCAAAATCTTAAAAAGTCCCGACCGAAACGAAAAAGTGCTCACGGCGTAATCTGAAGGGATCTTCTCAAAAGTAATATCCGCATGCCATCCCCTGCTCGCCCTCGTGCTTTCGTCTGATCCCGCGCGGGCAATCCCACTGCATCATTATATAAATTCCCAACCCACATTCAATACAAATTTCCGCTCACCCCTTGCTCGAAATCACACTAACGTCCTTCCCCAGCTCAGGGACGTCCTCAGAGATCGGATGGATGTGCAAATCCGACGTCCTAGGGTTCCCAGACAGCTTTCCCATCCGCCTCGCGAGCTCCTTCTGCTGGTCTATCGTGATGGTCTGGTCTGTGAAGAACACCACGCCCCGGTGGCTAACGAGCGTAGCGAGGTCTTTGATGAGCTCGTCGCTAGACAGGAACGAGGATAGCTGGGTGGCTTTGGAGGGGAAACGCGTCCCGATGTGGGTGGTTTCATCGTAGTGGGGGAAAGCGCCTAGGGAGCCGAAGATATCAGGACTAGCGGGTGCTTGGACCATGATGGCGATAACATGGTCTCGAGGCCAGATTTCTTTGTTTTAAATAATATGCAAGGTATTGGTATTGGTAAGGTATGCGATAAAGACCCTAAATGTCGTTATCAGCACGTCATATTTTGGATCATCAGACTTGAGATACGTACAAAAGTTGGTCACCCTTGAAGGATTCTTGGAGAAGCGGCACAAGACAGATCCAGGAGGACGATAACTCGCCGCCTCTGGGTAAGTAGTATCATGAATCTGCTCTGGCCGATCCGGCAGGCTTATCTGGTACATACTGGCAGCTTAAGAGACGATAAAATTGCAGATGTCCTGATTATCAGATAATGCAAGTCGATCTGACAATAATTTCCCATCCGTGACCGCGACAAAATGGAATAAATACCTGATTCAGAGCCGAGTAAGAGCTTCGAATTAAGTATCCCGTACGGCAAGGCAATAAGACTTGAATAGTTTCTCGGACTCCGTTCCGAAGACAAGACCACCAGGATTTCGGGGGCATAAAGAAGGTGTGAAGGGAGAAAAACTTTCAAAGACGCCTAGAAGGAACTCCGAAAGAACCTTCATTGCTCGGAAGGAGAACTGAAAATATAATTGACCAGAACGAACAAGAGTCCGCCGAGGGTCATCCTGCGGAATGCTCACTACTAAAGTACTAAACGTTGAGCGAAGGGGGATTGACCTGACGAACAGCGGGAGACAAGTCGGGCTTGTCGGGCCGTGATTCGGCTAGTGGTGCTTGAGGGCCGGCTCGGTCGACAGTGAAACCCTCAGAGCTCTTGCAGTTTGCTCAAAGTTTGCTTGCAGTGTCAATATTTGTGATGCAGGTATCTGATGCCCAGGTATGCATCTCCTAGACTGTTCACCATGCGGATTTGAAATAATGTATTCAGGACCAGAACGAGATTGCCTTGCCTATGTCATACCTCGTCTAACGGAATCACTGTGCCACCTGAATTTAATGTTTTGATAACTCAAACGTCCCTCGCGGCCGCCATGCGCAAGAAATATATGTCTCTTATCCACATCCCCATCCGAGACGTTTCTGTAGAATTTTACAGAGCCGTCTTAGCCGTCTTGGAGGAGACCTATCGCTTCATTGCTATGGCCTATCTCTTTCGCGCTCCGATTATATCGCCGCTAAGAATCCCTTTTCCCCAAAGTCAGCCATTGTATGCACACTCTTCAGAAAGAATGCACCCGAGTCAGGCAAGTACTAGAGTTCGAGCTAAGAGCTTCTGGAGTACAGTAAGATCTTCTTGATCTCAGAGCTCCGAGGCTCCTATGGTCTGGAATCTTTCTTTCGCTACACTAGGAAATACTGCATCCTGTCCTCCTACCGGCTCGATACAATGGAACGTGTTCCCCGTCGGTTTTCAAGACTATGCCGGGATTTCCGAAACATCCTGACATGCATCAGTCGCTTGGAAGAGTTGGTGTTCAGGATCCAAACGCTGCTCTGGGACTCAGAACGATGTATTCGTTATGCAGGTCAACGCGAAGTAATCGGACTTTTTGTTGCCATTCTTGAATGCCCCGTCCGCCGCCCACATCGAAAGAGATTGGACGTCGAGGAGTTTAAAACCAAAGAACCCGTTTTAACCCATCCTATCAAAAATCTTAGAACGGGATACTTATCGTTTATAGAATACACAACTGAAATTGATAGTAGGTTGGTTATACATGTGAGCCGAAATGCTCTACAAGGGAATTCCAACAACGGCGCGCTGAAGGACCGCATCAAGAACCAATCCTCCAAGGACGATATTTCCTATCATCGGGGTATGGAGGAAAAAATTCATACATTGCCTGGGATTGTCAATATCTGTTGAGAGCAGCCCCTTGAGAAGAATAATGCCAGAAGCCGCTACGGCTAGGTAAAATGTCAGACCCTGCCCGTTGAGATAGCCAGCATACGACGTGAGGGACGCGAATCCGATGGCAGTGGTGGCACAAACAGGGATGGTATATTCCCCGCAGAACATGGCTAGCGATTTCATGCCGATTTTGGCATCATCGAGCTTATCCTAAGGAATATTGATTAGAAAACCGATGTCTGTGAAGGTTTGTTATAGCTACCTGGTGCTGATATACAGTCTCATAGGTGATGGTCCAAAGGATGGCGCCTACATAGGCAGCTGTAAGGGTCGACCACAGAATATGACCATTTGGTGTAAGATCAGCCCAGCCCATGAATATTCCGATGTTGAACATCAGTCCCTTGGAAAGAATGAGACTGTGGGACCATGAATGATAGCGCGATGCTACACACCAATGGAATGGGGGCAAAATGCATCCATCGCTTGCACGTGGGATACAAAATGTACAATGGCCAAACAGTCATAGAAATGTGAAGACTGCAATGGCAGAATTAATGAAGAGTACCAGCGAAGAAGGTTTTTACTTACGCGTCAGAACTTAAGAAGATATTGGCCAAATAAACACCAACGACGACCTGGAGGGCAAAGAACAGCCAAGCACGTTCTATACTGATTGCGCCTCTGGGTATGGCTCGATACTTGGTCCGTTCAACGTGAGCGTCGATATTATAGTCGAGGATATCATCAATAGTCATGATCTGTTAGAACGACGTTAGGCTCATTGCCAAAACATACGTCAAGTTACCAACCAGGGATTTGATACCGATGCAGAGGAAGAAGTAAAGGGCTGCACGGTGTAGAACATCGATCCCACTAAGTTCTGGATACGCGTGATATACCATAGCAAGTGACCATGCTGCACATGTCGTCACCAAATTAACAACCAATGATAAAATATAATTCGTTGTTCTTACCTACGGGTAGGAAAACCGTGGCACAGCCCATACCATTCTGAAGTCGACAGAGCTCCCAACAAGCCTGAATCTCGATACGTGTCGGAGGGGCCAGGAACGTGACAAGGCTAGAGAAGATAGAGGATCCTCTCGGGTCGACGGCTACCCTAGGTTTCTCATGAGAGAATGGGAGGGCAGTCATTCTAGCAGGGAAAGCCATCGGTGGGTAGATACTGACTTCATCTTTCCATGAAAATTTCTGTTAAATAAGACATAAGCGACGACATGATTGAAAGCGGTAAACCGGTATGGTTCTTCCTAGTGCTCGCACTTGGTCTACACAGCGTCGAAACCGCAGATCCTATTGTTTGCATCAATTGCATCCCAATTCAAAGGGCCATATTTCAGGTGAATACCACCCGAGAGCCAATGAAAGTGTTGGCTTCGATGTGATCGAGGAAATAATGATCCTCTGGGCCTCAGAAAAAGGCTTATGATGAGCGGACATGAATCACAGCGTATCGACTTGTCCGACGTTCCGTCATTCACAACAGATATCCGAAAAGTTTGCGCCCGCTTCTCCGAGTCGCACTCGAGCGGTGATGACCATATGGGGAATCGCCCCTAACAACCAAACGATTCAAGTTAGTTCAAGCCGTCAAGTGATCCGTAACCATTAAGTATTGTACGAATTCGTAATTTCTCGTGATCGCTGCGAATGGGAGGGCTTGGTCGTCGTTGAGTGTGCGGCAGAAATTCTATATATTAGGAGGGCAGACATGGCGGACATCGTTTTGAATGATTCTAAATCGACGGCGAGTCAGAACTAAAAGGACCTTCCGCGACAAAGAAAAAGATACTCACTTACATATCATGACAAACCAGATAAGCAGACCTCCGGCTTCTCCTGACAAAACATTCAATCCAATCAATAACCTTACCCTATAGAATTGCCATTGGCAAACACTATGTCCTACGGTACACAGCACCGAGAACGGTAGATATCAACACGTCACCTCAACGAACGAGGTCGAAAGCCGACTCGGACGACCCTATGCAGCGAGAGCTTCCATTGAACCATGAAGCGTTGAATTCGAGCTGGTCTTTGCACTAGTCTGAAAGGGTCTGGAGACTTGCGCATACGTCAAGCGGCTGCCATGAACGCAGCTAACCAGAAGGACATGAAAGTGGGTTCGATGACCAAGCCCGGATCATCATATTGACGTAGATACAACTGGCGTGCTAATGCGCCGTTACATCGCGTCGAGTTTTACACCAAATGACACCTGTATGAGATACGATGGGGTCTGGGCGAAACTACGATAGTAAGAACCAATATGCCGACAGGAACGTGCTCTAGCATGTCGGCAGGCTGTCAATATATCAATAGCCTGCTCATCTGTAAGGCCATGAGCTATGAGGATCGCATACGATTTGAACAGACTCGCCGTGTTCCCTGTTACAGGAAATACTCTGGAGGAGGTCTTTTTGTAGGTATAGATCGTACATCCTGTAGTCATCCTCAGTGGATGAACGCAGTGTGAAAAAAGAATAAGATATCTACCATGGGGGCGTGGTTAAACACTTTATACTCCTGCCCAAGATGCTCATCTAGCTCCAATATCGACGCGACGTTCCCACACCGATAACAATAGTTCGGTGCACTCCATACAGTGACGATCATTCTGTCGAACATCAGCTTGTATCCCTCCATCGCAAGCTGGTGTGCACGGGCGATAAGGTCTAACGCGTTGTGATGCGCAAAGTTTTTCGTTATATCTGCACCGAAGAGGAAGCCTGCACCTCGAGGGGACAGGCCCCATCCTGTAATGGTATCTGTGCTCTAGCATTAATGAGACGAACATTTGACAGGACAAAGGAACTCGGACCATCCGGATCTGACCAGAGGAGATCACACATCGGACCTTCGTGTGGCACTTCTTGTTTCCGTTCTATAGCCCGGATTTGATCTATGCTGGCGAGGCTGGGACTGAGCCCTCCGTGCACACAAAAGACGCGACCGTCGACAATTGCGCCAAGTGCGAGATAATCAAATACCTCGCAGCACCAACGCCATACATTAGAACTGCCATATTTCCGCTGGCACTCATCGTAAAACCCATATACCTGGCCGTCGTTGAAGTAAAGAAAAGGACGCTAGATGGCGGTGGGCGCACCTGGGTTATTTGTCGACTCTCGTGGTTCCCTCGGATGAGTGTTATACGGTCCGGATAGCGCACTTTCAGGGCCAGGAGAAGGAGGAATGTTTCCACGCTGTAGAAACCGCGGTCGACAAAGTCGCCTGGTAGGAAATTAAGGAGATAAAATACGCATATATGCAGGTGTACGCACCCATGAACAGATAATTTGTGTCTGGACACCATCCTCCCACCGTGAACAGCTCCATCAGGTCGAAGAATTGGCCGTGTATGTCCCCACATATCTATATCCGTGTCAACACAAAGGCGATAAAAAAATGACAACGGTGGCACTGACTGTGACTGGCGAGTCGACAACCTGAACATTGCCCTCCTCGATGAGGATCTCCCGGGCCTTGATACAAAGTGTCTTCACTTGGACTTCTGATATTGGTTCGCAGCGGCTGAGCTGAGCTATTTGACTGTCGACGTTGAGTTGTCAATATTTTGCAAAACGCGGCGCGCACCTGTCGAGATCGCTGGGCATGGTGAGAAGACAGAGGCGGGGACAAGGCCTTGCCAAATGAGTGTCATTAAAGGAGCAGAGCCACAAAAATGATAGGGGTGGCATTGCCAGCACTTTTTTGGATGTCGAACTTGAAGCTCTCCTCAATGTCAACACGATGCGGGCCGCATTACCTGCTCAGCCGACAAACTATTACTTATTGCCATCTGATCATTACAGGAAATCCTCAGTCAAGCAATTATATTTTCATTAGCTCAGATATTTCGACACATGCACAAATACCTTCCAATCAACGTGCTGTCCACGCAACTTGAAGGCCGACGGCTCCTTCACTCGGACTCAGGCAAGCAGGGCCAATTGTTAGCCCAACTTCCTGGTGGAGATTACTTCCGTCTTTACTCTTTCTTCCCAATATTAAACTTAGTATTTGAGGTGTGGCACCACTTGCATAAACGTGAACATGTTCTATATCGTTACAAAATACATATTTGGTCTATTGGAAGAAAGCCATAAGAGTCCTCTAATCCTGCATCAACAAAGCAGTTGCAGGTACAGATAGTCATAGAACGTGCCACCAAGAGAGCTTTTACAAGAACAGATGCATGAGAGAAAAGGTTCCAATACTCCAGAGATCGTTGCAGATCATAAGTCGACATTGGTAGGAAGCGGCAAACACCCAGCTTAGACACTGTCACCATAGAGAGGAGAGATCGAAATCCGATGCAGATAGTTGATTGATGAACGATTGACGAAATCTGGAGCATGTCATTTCGGGAGGAGCGGCGACATCTCGGAAAGTAGCTCCCTGGCGGGATGTGAGTAATGTTCAACTAGATGATAAATCAAAACATACGGATTTGCATTTAATAACCCGAAGTCCACACTTTGATGGTCCAAATCATCGGATGTCGTTGATATTGTATCGTCATGGTCAGAAATGGGCGTACGAGGGAAAGATCCAGTGAGCCGTTCAGTCTGATCTTGGTTTCCAGGAGAGGAGAAGGTAGTCGGATACAAAGGTAGGCCTTCTTCTGTCGCAGCAACAGCAATCTTTTCATTCAGTGCACACAGGTCGTCAAATCCGGAATTATACTGAAAATGTAGCAGAAATTTAGTAAACAAGGGAAGATCCGGCAGGTATCACATACGATGATACAAAAGTTGTCGACAAGACATTTCATGTCACTGATACGATCGGCTCGTGAAGTCGTCGGCTCAAGGCTGAGGATCGAGGGTAGTCGTTTTAACTGATGGGCAAGCTCCATTCTTGCTGCAACGAAAAGGTATAGCTGCTGATGAAGGGTCGCGAAAGCTGTTTGAAGGCGCATAAGAAATGTTGATACTCCGTACACTGCAACACATGTGTCAAGGATCAGTAAGCCAAGTAACTGAATGCGTACAAAGTGGACGAGGGACTACTGATGCAATGGATGCCGGTAAGAAGCCTTTGAATTGGCCAGGGAGGATGTATTGGGCCGCGCCGAGAGCGCCACCAACTGCCAAACAAAGATAAGATACCATTCGACCAGTACGTCCGGCGACCAAAGTCAGCAAGTCGCGCTTGTTGAAGGCCTACGACAAGAGTAAGTTCTTATGTAACGGCACAGTCTTTCAGAAGACGCACTTTTACAATACCTCGGACATGCAGATGCAGATGCGAGATATCTGATACTAGGTTCTGTGAATTCGCTAAGTATCTTGGTGGAAGCTGAGGGTCGAGAATGAACCGTTGGGTATCTGAGAAGCCGAGGATGGCGCTGAGATCTTCAGCAACGTCCGAGATTATTCGGTGGTACTTGGTTCCAATCTCTACGACAAGGTTAATGGTAGACACAAGCGTTCCAATGATTTTAGTCTTGGCGAAGCTGAAAGAAATGTAATAAGACGCCAAGAACAGAAGTAACAACATACCTCTGAAAGAAGAAGCGATAAAGATTAGAATATACTTCAAATAAATCGCTATAGGCGGCGACCAGGGAGGGACGATACAGGGGTTTGGTTTCGACAAAGAGTGCATGGGAGAGGGTTTGGAGAGCAGATACTTCGACTGTATCAATAGGCTTGTGGGTAGTAGATTTGAAGAAGTTGAATCTGCTGAGGCTCGGACAGGCTGAGATACTTGCTTCGGTGGACATTGACGTTGAATATCGAAGTCTGTGGGAGGGAGTCGGAACCAGCATGAACTATAATTATTAACATAATTCAATTTATTGAAAATATAAATACAAAATGTAAATAAACGGATAGGTGATCCGGCCCGGGTGCATCACCGAATATTCCCACGGTAAAATCTCGCGCGAGTTATATAGGAGCTTCTGTTCCATCGCTTCTTACACTCTCCCCAGGTCTGTATTCTTTTATTTTCATCTTATAATTATTGCTTTGACACACTTTCCAGACAGTACTTGTGAGCTTCGATACCGTTTATTCATATTATCTGAATGTCTGCGCGCAAAAATGATTTATTCCAAGTGCGTACAATTTTCCAGTAAAAGTCGGCGCTAATGATGGGATGATCACTTTCAGAGTTCCCCCGTCGAAGCCTTTCAGACCATCATGGACCAAGTCTCACAGGTAACCATGCACGCTTTTACAACATTTACGATAACGTTTACATAGGTCATGCAGGACCAGAACGAAATAACGACCATAGCCTGCATCGTAGAAACTCTTATAAACAGCATGAATGCATTCAACTCTGACCTCAGCTGCCTGATCACCCAATCAGCCCTCGCAGCTCCGTTGCGAAGCACGGCCATTTTCGCCATCCTTATCCCTATCCAAGATATCATCGCAGAATTCTACAGGGCCATTTCCGCCATCTGGGAGGGGCTTTGTTCTTTTCTCTGGCAGGTGCGGATGGTCTTGAACGGGAACCTTGAGCATCTCGCAAATGCAGAGCACCATATACGCGCTGCTCGAGCAGACTGTATAAGAGCTTGTGAAATAGTGTTGCGTTTGGATGTCCTTCTGAAGGAAAGCGGTCCACGCTTGATCACAGAGCTACGCGGCTCCCATTTTGTGGAATCTTTACTTCGTTTCACCAGGAGAATTTGCCTCTTATCTTCCTATCGGCTCGATATCATGGAGGGCATTCCTGGTCGTATCTCAATGCTCTCCAAAGATGGGAATGATATCCTTGCTCGTTTCGGGCGCTTGGGAGAGGTCGTGATCAGGATTCAGAAACGATTAAAGAACCCACGATGGCGGGCGTTGCATACCTATCGACAGGACGTGATCGACTTATTGTTTCGGGTCTTCCTTTATACGTCCAACTTACATATTACTATTCAAGTTTACATCGAGGTGCTATCGTATCGAAGTAATTTCAAACGGTCTGCCATCGAGCCCGAGTGTTCGGGACCATCGGATCCCAATCGATACATGTGGGACTGGTATTGGTTGTGGAATGATGATCCGTACTAGAGAACAACGGACAGTTCATCTAGAAATTTACGGATCATATAATGTAATTCGTCCTTACAAAGAGTTCAGCTTTGTTGTACATTTTCAGTCCTCTTCCATGATGAATAATTCACGACCCCCAGTGTGCTAGTGATCTGTGATTCTGTCCCGACTCGCGAAGACTGTCCTGATAGGTATCTCTGCCTCAATCTC
>JAUEPT010000378.1:0-25411 GCA_030435635.1 Armillaria borealis | reverse complement strand
CACGGGGGAAAACGTACATAATGTCCATGATCCGTAGACTTCTCCCGTAAGCTCTGCTTCTTTTCATTTCTCAGCGGCGAATTGATAGCCATATAGAGCGAGAATCCTACGCGGAGATTAGAGACAATATGAATGCCTTCGGTAAATTGGACGTCACTTGCATCCTTCAGTCAAGGTTCTGCCAATGTCAAGCGATGCATGGTCCAGTATCCGCGGTTTAACACAATAGCCGGGGTAGGCTCAGACTTGTGTGTGCGCTTTCATGAAAAAAGGTGAACTTATAACCCAGAGTACTTACTAGTAGTATGCGAGGTCTGGTATATCAGTGTCAGAGTAAGACTCCGTACGCCAGGGGGAGATACTTACAAAGAAATGATGGAATGCATCGTCGGGGGTGATAGCATTTCCTTCATACGGCCCTTGATGCAAATGACTGTCTCCCACACCACGAGGCACTAGATGATACACCATATCACTCATATGTATCCACAGATAAGATCTCTCGTTTACGCCCTTAGACTCTTTTACCGGCCTCAAATAGCATGCCAAGAGCTGTTCAACCGCGTAACGATTGATGTCGCCTCCAGAAAGCAGAATCTGTCCAAACTACCGTCGCTTGAAGGTTGTATAATGGCATAGCCGTCAGTACTTACACGGGTGTCGGTGGAGATAACGAAGAGTATGAGCACGATGGCGAGTGACATCGCAACCTGGGGCCTAAGCTACAATGGTGTGAATCGGTTCGAGATATCGAAAGCCGGTGTCCACTTCGTCGTCCGGCGGCCACGAGGAAGTATTGGTATTTCCAGAGCTCCGACATCCCGATATCAAAGAACTAAAAAGAGCGAGTCAATGGAGATGCTGGCTCAGTCTGAACAAACAACTCACGGCGCCTTTCTCCCGGTAGATAACCCCAGATTCCCGCCGGTTACTGTAGAGTCGTAAACTTTCGATAAAATCACGCTATGACAGTATCATTATCGGACTCGGAGCGCTGGCTGATGCTCCACTAGTGATGAGGGAAAAAGAAGTCGCCGTAGCGCGGGGAGGGAGGCTACCAAGCCATCGGAGAGTATCATTGCTGCAATAGGATTCATTGACATAGCGAGGCGAGACAGAACAGTAATGGAAGGAAGGAAGAAGAATCGGACGAGTC
Organism: Armillaria borealis; assembly: GCA_030435635.1. NCBI lineage: Eukaryota > Fungi > Basidiomycota > Agaricomycetes > Agaricales > Physalacriaceae > Armillaria > Armillaria borealis. Next base: position 24,255 of record JAUEPT010000378.1, on the reverse strand, counting down.
AGAGCTACGTCACGCGTTGTTTGTCTCAGCTTGGCAGAAGATGTGGCCAAATAGGTCCCACTAGTAACGCGCCACTTGCCTTCCAAAACTTGTATCCACGATGAACAGGGCCGCAATCGGCAACCGTTTTTCCTTCGGCATTGCTGGACCTATCTTGTATGACCTAGCTTGGGAGAAGAATAATACGACAGGTTTCGGTTTTTTTCAAGACCTGTCACTGCACACAAATGACCCAAAATCTTGCTCCTTTCAATGGGACTTGAAAGGATCCAACATCACATCTCGTTTGCAGTTGGTAAAATTAGGGTTGAAAAATCCATTCCGTAAACGAAACCTTTTCAACGTCTTGTTTCCTTGTTCAAAGCGCACCAGTCCTTATAGTGTATGCATCTCTTTGCTGCAATACGACGGGTTTTTCTCATTCGGGCGACTGTTATAGTTATCGTTACTAAGGTTACTTTGTAAGGTAGCTGTACAAAGGCTCTTTCGGCGGCGAATGCCCGGTATGGAGATGTCAGAAAGACAAGTGCGGCGCTTTCCTTCCCTTTGTCTTCGTATTCAGATAAAAGCCTTTGCAGGACGGTCAAATTCTCCATCTGCTCTTGCCCATCTCTTCCCATCTCTGTCTCAACCTCTGGTACGGACATATCTTCGTCCACTGCTTCGTATCTCAAGTTTGACTATAGCGTTCCAATCGAAAATATCGAAGCTCTCGTCGAACCATGAACGGAAAATCATCACGGTACATCCATCTCGAAGATCTCACTCGAATTCTGTACTCATATTGATAATAGAATCGCCCAAGAGCCTATTCCTCTTTGTGATCAATGCGAACACACATTCTGCCCATCCGCCACTCGCCCATCTCCTTTCACAGAACAGTGCCGCGAGTTTTACACCCCAGCCAAGCGACAACGCGACGAAATCATCCGCGAGATATCACGTCTTGAAGACGTTGCCGATGATTACGACCGCGAATTAGCACGACTGCGCGACATCGTCACTCGGCTCGAGTCAGGAAGAGCCCAAGTGCAGGCCCATATCGACGACTACACTAGCCTAACTTCAGCGCCTATTCGCCGCATCCGCAATCCCCTTTTCCTGCCAAACGATTTACCTACCCTTTCTTCACCTGCACATTATGACCCGGACAGCATTCTCAAGCGCATATTCGCACTCGCCTGCCTCCGTGACGAGGACGAAGACGATTCCAAGTCTCACATTCAGTGGCTCACGCCGTTAGTGATATCACACATCTGCTCTCACTGGCGCAAGGTATCCTTGGATATGCCCGAGATGTGGTCATACCTCGACATCAACTGGCTAACAAACCCAACGGCTGGTCTTGAACTTTTACGTTTGTATATCGCCCGCACTAAAGCGGACACCCCGTTATCAATCAGGATTGATATGGAAACCTCCTCTTCCCACTTCTACCGCCAGGCCCTCACTCTACTCCTGGATCATGCTAGGCGATGGAGGGAGGCAGTCATCATCGTTGATCACCAAGTCCTTCAGAGCTTCCTCTCTGGCCACTTCGACATCCTGGAGAGGCTGGTGCTTTGTATTCAGAACATCCAGACGAGCAATCCTGTCAAATATTTCAAATACGTCCCTCGACTTCGCTACGTCAAAATCGATGCGCCATTGGGCGATTTATTATCACCTTCCTACCTACAAGGCATGCTGGATCTGAAACATCAGGAAGGTCACTCGGATATTCTTTCTTTCCAGCCACATCAGCTCGATGTGCCAGACCTTCATCTTTCGCTCTTCCCTGAATCCCCAGGCGTGTTCGTCCAGTGGACCAACATCAGAGCACTGACCATCCATTCCCTCACTCCCGATTTCGAGACGCGCCTACAGATGATAACCATGCCCAACCTGGATCGTCCTCAACATAGCCTTGCACCGAGACTATAAATTTGACATCTCATTCTTTCAATTCCTTCTCTGCCTTGTCAAGGGCTCTGATTGCAAGCTCAGCAGTTTCAGCCTAGACATGACGCACTGTCGTGGGAAACACCGTCGCGAACACAATGAGAAGTTCAAGATGGACGACAATGAATTTTGGGACTTTTTATACGGGATTCCTTCGATTACGGAGCTCCGGATCGTCGAGCCTCGCGGTTCGGGTGTGGACATTGTAATATTATCTCAGATATGCTATGTTCGCTCATCGTCATGGACGGCGATGATCCAAGCTCCGTGACTCTCCCCCATCTGAAGAAGCTGGAGCTGGTCTGGACGGCTTCCCTGGGTTGGGGGGATCTCGTGCCTATGGTGCAGAGTAGACTGGAGGAGCGCGAGGTGGTTGGAAGGACCATGGTTATCGACAGTGTCGCAGTCGGGGAAGAGTGGGGGGGCGTGAGCGAGAGCGGGGGTGGCGACGACATCAGTATGAGCGATGCATCTTCCTTGATGAGTACTCTTTCGGGTGAACATGACAGGGACAATGCTGTTGTTCTCAGCGCTCTGGACACTCTCATTATTGGGGCACGAGGTGAAGCAGAAGTGGATAGTGATATGCGGGAGTGGATGGGGGATCTAAGAACTCGCGGAATGGTTGTACATCTACTATAGTCTTTTCTCACTCTTGGCATGTTGATTTCCTTCACCTTTGGTACATTACTACTTGGTAATTACAGTGACACCATATGACCCGCATAATGTGATTTCTTCCTCGTTCTGTGCAGACTTGCAATCTTCAGTTGTTATAGTTTATCGCCTGTTTGTCGCCGTAATGTTCACCGTCCTACCTCATTTCATTCAGTCTGTCCTTCCAATGGACTGTTTGACCTAATTCCTTTTCATAGACACATCAAGTTCCCTTTGGTATCTCTTTCAGTTGAGCCGCATTAATGACACATTCAAAATCACCTCGGCCAGGCACGCCAATTACGTCACGGTTGTTTTGTTTGAGCTTGGTCGATCAGATTTCGGCCGATATGTATTCCACCTTCTTCCTTCTTCCATCCCATCGCAACATGGAGAAGACCTGGCCGCTCTTAGCTCAATCATTGCTGGTCCGGTGTATCTCTCTGCTGGAGTACTGCATGTCATCCTCGATTATTGACGATGCCAAAAGTTCTGTTACGATGATCTCATTTTCATCGGGTTTCCTTGCTAAGGTAACAGGACAAAGGTTTCTCCTTCAGTCGGAAAATCGGATAGTTCTCGCACTTCATGGTGATGGAGAATCATGGAACGAGTCAGGTGCGGAACCTTTTCCTTTCCTTTGTCTTGATGCTCATATATACCTCCCTTGCAGTACTGCCGACTGCCTTCGTTTCCGCTCTTTCTTGCCTCTCCACGTTTCTATCTCTATCTCTGGTAGGGACACATTTCTGTATACCCTTTCATATCTCAAGCTGTTTGACGTTAGTCTTTCGATTAAGAGGATTGTTTGTCTCTTTGTACTATGACCGGGGAAAGAAAGTCAAGATCACGGTATGCTCTTCTCAAAATGTTTGTTTGTTGTTTTGCTCACATTGTGGCTGGTAGTGGGAATTTCTCTCGGTCTATTGTTCTTTGTGACCAGTGCCAGCACGCATTCCGTCCTTCCGACACTTGCCCCCCGACTTCTTTCACAGAGCAGTGTCGCGTTTTTTATACTCCATCAACAGGCAACGCAAAAAGATATTCCACGAGAAGTCGCGCCTAAAAAAGGTTGCTGCTGATTATGATCGCGAATTGACGCGACTGCGCGACATCGTCACTCAGCTCGAATCAGAAAGAGCAGATGTTCAACCCACATCAACATCTGCACTAGCCTAGCTTCAGCACCTATGCGCCGCCTGCGCAACCCACTTTTCCAGACAAATGATTCACCCACCCTTTCTTCTGAACGACATGACCCGGACAAGATTCTCAAGCGCATATTCACATTCGCCTGCTACCGTGACGATGATGACGATTCCAACTCCCACCTTCAGTGGCTAACCCCGTTGGTGATGTCTCACGTCTGCTCTCATTGGCGCAAGCTATCATTGGATATACCCGAGATGTGGTACTGCCTAGACGTCAGCCGGGACCTACACCCAGAGTCTAATATGGAGCTCTTGCACACGTACGTCGCCCGTACTGGAGCGAATATCCCGTTATCAGTGAGGGTTGAGTTGGATATGCACTGCTCTTTCGTACGCCGGCATGTCCTCAATCTACTACTGGGTCATGCCGGGCGATGGAAGGAGGCGATCATCATCGTTGATCACCAGCTGCTTTTTCAGTTCCTCTCTTGTCCCTTTGACATCCTGGAGAGATTGGTGCTTCGTATTGGGAATATTCAAAGCAACCGTTCTGTCGAGCATTTCGAATTCGTTCCTCGACTTCGCTATGTCAAAACAGACGCAGCACTAAGCACTTTGTCCTTCCCTTACAGTGTACGATGCATAGACCTGAGTGGAAGGGCGGATAACTCCGAGATTGTTCGTCTCGAGGATTATCAACTCGATGCACCAAACATACATCTCTCGCTCTTCCCCATATTCAGAGATGTGTGCGTTCAGTTGACCAACCTCCGAGCGCTGACCCTTCATGCCCTCCCCTCCGATTTTGAGATGTTCGCACAGACAATCACTATCCCTTCCCTAGATCGTCTCAGCATCGCCTTCAGCAACGACTATACCTTCGACGTCTCCGCGTTCCATTCCCTTCTTTCCCTCATCAAACGCTCCAAATGCCAGCTGAGCGCTTCGGCCTTGACATGACGCAATGTCCAGGAGATCACTGTTCCTCGCACATACAGAAACTCCAGAGCGGAGACAATCGTGCTGTGGGATTTTTGGTTGGGATTCCTTCAATTACAGAGCTCCGCATCATCGAGCCTCGTAGCTCGAAGTGTGTACACTGTAATATGTTCACGATGTCTTCTCCGGTGGCTCGTCGTCACCGATATTGACGAAGTACATAGTACTCCTCTGATTCTTCCCTATCTGAGGGTGCTGGAGTTCGTCTGGATGGCTTCCCCGGATGTTCCTTCGCTCAAGACTATGGTGGATAGCCGGGCAGAGGAACGTACCGTGGGAGGAAGAAACGCGACCCCGGTTGATGTCGAAGCCGAGGAAGGGAACAGAAGCATGAACGAGGGAGATGATGGCGAAGAGACCAGCATGAGTGATGCTTCTTTCGAGACCTGCCGTTCGAGCATTCGTTCAAGCGAATGCAATAATGACAATGATGTCGTTGTCAGCGCTCTGGAGTTTCTGGTTATCGGAACGCGAGCAGAAATAGAGCTAAACAGCGACATGGTGGAATGGATGAACGAGCTGAGAGCCCGCGGTATGATGGTGCATTTATGGTAGTCTTTCTTCCCCTTGTTCTTCCGACATCTTACCCCGTTTTCTCGCTGGTATATTACCACTTTGTAATCGCATTATCTAACCTCTAGGATAGATACATTTTCGTCTTTTCAACATAATTCACATACAGTCTTCTAATATCAGTCTCTTTGGTATGTCAGTGGGTCCTTGGGATCGTTCAAACGGTCAATCTATAACCCGATTACTTTGATTGTCGTTCTCTACCTAAAGGGGTGAGGAAGCAGGAGGGTCATGGTGACGTTTGGGGTAGTTGGCCTCGGATCTATCTATGCATGTGTCTGGAATCGACATACGGTTCACCGGGGTGGGTCAGCAGTGAGCCTCGCTTCAGCTTTAGTGCATCAGCCACGGCCGCCCGCAACCAGTCTTCCAAACTGGTTCAGTTAAATGATGAATAATGAATACAGCTTCACCGCGCCCAGAACGCGTCGAATGTTTCTAATCCCATAGCGGTTGGGACGTGTGCGTGTCTCGGTACTTCCAACGGAGATTGTGGGAACTCCGCTAATAGTCAGTGGCCATATATCACAAGGGCGCCTTCTATGAACTCATTTTCGGAGCATAAAAATGGTTGGATCTTCCAGGGCGAGAAGTTTCGAAAAATGGGGTACAACCGTCCTGTTATCTCTTGAAAATTTGTACGCTAATTATGAATATCCACTGCTATATCATAGACTGACAGGAAGCTGGAGGTGGTCCCGATCTGAAGTCGTCGCACTGTTTCCGATGCAGGTAGTATTTCCGGCTCCGAACAAGCACTTAGGTAGGTACTCCATTTCTATTAGTCAGTAAGTGTATTGTTAGGACAAGTAAGTTATTCGTATTGTAGATATTGCTATAAATTATCTTTTTGCTATCTCCTTAAGTCGTAAATGCGACACCATAAAATCAGTGTCAGCCATTATCACGCCTCCGTTTTCCTCTCCTCCAATCCAAGCAGCCGCTTCTACCCTGAAAGCCCTTGTCTGCTTGACTCTGAACAGCGAGACGGGTATAGGTATCATGAATTTGAGGTACCAACCATCGTGCGTCAGCTCATGAGCGTCATCCCAGTCCTCTTCCTCCCCGTCCGATAGCTCGAAATCGTATTTCTTCTGCAAAGATAAACATCTTACTTTGCAACGCCGTTTCTTCATTAACCAATTCGCCTCAGCCGTCTTCCTCCACACGGGAAACACACAGATGCCTAGAGAGCCATCGGACTTGCCCCACCCAATCGGCCCTCGGTAATCGACGTAGAAGTCTGATTGCATGCAGCAGGGCTCAAGATCCGGAGTAGGCTGTGAAGATGAGGGCGGCTCGTAGTCGAACGACTGGCATCGAAAGTCAATGTACCGAATGTCTGGAGTGTTCTCCATTGGAACACCCTCCCACCGTTCCGGATCATTGAGAATGAAGTGCATTCGCGCTGGAATCGCGAGGACTTGACTAGATGAGAAGTGCGAATCAGTACAAGAAGAAGAACACAAGGAAGAAAACACAACGAACCCGTCATCCATATCCCAAACATCAAAGAACTGCCCACTCTTCTCGTAAAATGTCAGAGAGACGTTCATATCCCAGACCGTCGGACGGATAGCGGTATTGGAACGGCGGGAACCGTTATCTTCGTCATCGGATTCATCGTCGTCCGCGCAAACGTCGTGCTCACGAAGCTTTTGGGGAAGATTGAACCGCTGGGGAACAAGGCGTTTACTCGTCACGGAACAAAGATCGTCACGACGAGGAAAAGGTAGCTTCTGGCCATAGAAGTACGTCGGTAGCTGTGGGCCTGGCGCCAAGAAGGTCTTGGGTGGAAGAACGGGGACCGTAAGACCATCTTCGTCAGGGATAGTAGGAATGTCGTCGTCGACACAGGGGTAGACAACGATGTCATCCCCATCTTCAAGAGCACGTTTGTCCTGGGTATCAAGCACCTTCCCCAATACTTTTCGAGCACGAATAGTGTCTGTGGACGAGGTTCGCTTCGTTGGGAATTTATACAGAGCACCTCCACCTTTATGACCGTTCAATGTTACACGGTTTCGCGAATGTTGTCGATGTGAACGTCCTCGATCGCGAGTAGCAGGAGTGGCACGGAGAGTTTCTGTCGAATCTGTTCTTTGGAGCATAGGTAGAAAGGGCTCCGGAGTACATGGACGGTCATAGATCTCTGGCTTGAGCGCCTGTGCTGGTGTAACATGGAGTAAGTTGTTCGAGGCGTACGATCTGCCTGAGGGGTGCCATAAAGGAAGACAGAAAGACAGAGGATAAGTGAATGTCGACGTTTAAAGCCAAGTGTGGTGGCTACTGGTCAAGTATAGGTAAATCAGCAATCGGAAACAAAGTATACATGCCACTCACGGAACAAGGACTCAGCCTCAAGGCCATTGTTTGTATGTGCGGATGCAGTATATTTCCCGTGATCACGGACATGAGGCGTGGATAGACGTGGATACATGCATTCTGGGGATGAACTGAGACTCCAGGCGAAGATATTGCGACGAGTATAACCCAGGCCACAGCAGAGGAGACTGCTACTTGTGGCACCTGGAGCTGTGAGCCTTTACCCTCGAAAATGTTGATACCCACTTCGAAGTCCTATGCACAGAGAATCGAATAAAATCTACTCATGATACTGATCGAAGTCAATATTTGAGGGATTTCAAGGATCGCCATGGTAGTCCTGTCGATCGTTTATTTGATCATGGTCGCTGCGAAAATTTGACGGCCCGGCAGTTTCCGCCCACTGTCCGTACTGCCGCACTCACTTACGTGAGTGACCCTGATTCTCCTGCTACCAGGAACAGTGACATCCTCCTCAGTGCTATATTCTTCGCTTCTCACTCTAGCTGACGTTTTCTGACGACTTGCATATGAACATAACATGGAGGTAAGGTCGTGCCCTGGAGTCCTTATCGAAGCCTGCAGTTCTATGGTTCCGTAAAGGATCTCTCCATCACACAACGCATCGGTAGTACGTGAGCTCGCGTGCTGCGTGATCATCCCTTCGCGATTACACGGTTGGACAACGTAATACGGGAGCCTTGTTCCGAGCGTAGTAATAACAATGTCACGGGAATATGTAGTTGCACTCGTGTTGGACTTCTTTTTCACACTTGCTACATTCTCACTCAGCACGTCCAGGACCAAGATATCCCATCATGCCAATGGTCCATTCATCTACACAACAGCCATTGTCTTTTACACAAAGGATAACCCTTCTCGCAGTAATCTGTCGACTTAGTGAGTAATCTCTGTTTAATTCCGAAATCAGCTGATATTTCTCGAATTCAGTGGTCTATCTTCCTTGGCGCCTCTTCGCTTCATTCTTTACCCATGAGCGCAACAGAAGTTGGCGACAAATCTGGTCTTTAGTTGTATTCAACGTTTTCCTGATGCATGGCGAAGGGCTACCTGCGCCAGGATCTCTCAGCAACTATAGAACTTGGACGACGACGGCTGGTCTGAAGCCCATTGTTGAAGAGCTTTGCAATGGCGCCAATCTCTTCTGGGTTGGCCCAAAACGTCTGGATAAAGTGTTCTTTTATTGCCACGGTAAGGCATTTCTCGCGCTCTCCCTGACTAAGACAGTTTGTACCACTGTCCGAGCCTGAATATGGACCAGACTTCTCATGCTGATAGTTCTCATGGCCACGTTTTCGCTCATCCTTCTAAATCTGACAACGTGTCTGTGGACAGCGAATCGCCGGTGCAATAGAGGCCGTCGATTTCAAGTCCCTTTTATCTATTGTCTGTTGATACCTGGCTTCACTTTTACTGATGCGCTTTCACAGGAGGAGGGTACAAGCTCAGCCTTGGTGAAAAACAGCTCTCCTGGTTGCGTTACATGCAGCTCGAGCTCGAAAAGAGGGGTATTAATATGGGGATCGCCATCGTTTCATACAGTACGTACGACGCTCGTGAACTGCTAATCAGGTATCGATCACACCGCATTGCAGATCTCCTCCCCAACGCCGTTTTCCCCAGCCAATTACGCGAAGCAACCGACGGCCTTAAACACCTCATAGCCGCAGGCGCGTTACCGGAGAATATCATCATCGGTGGTGACTCTGCAGGAGGAAACCTCGCACTCCAGCTCCTCTCCCACATACTTTATCCTCTACCCTCGATTGAAACAGCTCCGGTCCGCTCTGATGCGCACTTTCGCGGTCTACTCCTCATTTCTCCGTTTGTCGGAGCGACGGAGGACGCGAAGACGCCGTTTCCACTCCTCGCGCGCCGACATGAACGTGATTTTATTCCGGCAGAGTACCACAGTGGCGTTTGTCAGGACCTTCTGAGGGATGTCCCGAAGGATGACATTGGGTACGTGGATGTTTTAGAAGCGCCAGAGGAGTGGTTCAGGCCTCTGGGTACATCGGTCGGTCGAATCCTCGTCACGGCTGGCGAGTGGGATTTTCTTCGGGAGAAGTCCGAACGGCTTTATGAGAGGTATTTGAAACCCTTTCATGGCAACGCCAGGTTTGTACTGGAGAAGGATGGTATTCATGTGACGCCGATATTCGACTTCATCGCGAAAGAGAAGCGGTTGAGCGACTTGACGCCCCTAATGATCGAATGGCTCGCTGATACCATGGAGAAGTCCCAATGAGGTCACAAAGGAAAAGCATTAGATAGTCTTTGTGCATAGCAAGATATGGGATTCATTTATACGTGGTCGTAAGAACAGCGTAACATACTTTGAAACATATTGAGAATGGTATACAGTGACTACAAAACTCGGTGCACGAAAACTAGAAAACACAACGAAATCAAGCGCAAATCAAGCGCGACAATTGAGGATCTTGAACATCTCCTGGCATTGCCACTCTTCTCCAGATCTCAAATTCCCAAAGCTTGTATCCCCGGGAGCAAAAGACTGCGATCGTCCAAAGTCGATGAGACGGAAGCGCCGGTCTTCCTGTTTCCGGCAGATCGGCCAGTCACTCATGTCTCCATGCTGAACGAGGATGTTCCTTGGGTAGACCGAGTTATGCAACCATCCCTCGCAATGTATGCGGAAGAGTAAAGAAGCACATTCGTGTCTGAAACGGGCATCAGTTAGTCTGGGATTCCTGGAAGGAGATAGTTGTACCGGTCATCCAGGTCCAGCTGGTCAACATCGACAGGCACGCCGCAATCTTCCAGGAGCAAAATCGGACTCAGGTATTCCTCATCTTTCGCCTCACCCTCCTCTGGAACATAGTAGCCGTAAAACTGGGGAACGACGGCAAGCGCGGGTGTAGGATCATGAAGGGGCGGAATGACATTATACCCGCTCCAGTGCTGGAAGAAATGCTAGGGAAACTGCTGATAGTTCCTCGCCTCGCGCTCGAGATGATCGTCGTCCTTGATAGAAAGTTTGGCCCCAACGCTGACTTTGAACGTCGTCGGGGCTCGGTTACGCATCTCTTCGTGCTCGCAGAAATTCCCGGGAGTCGTCCACTTGACATCGATAGGAACCCGACGATTAGTACCCTCATAATATGTACGAGATTCACGCCGACCACCCTCAGTGAGGACGACTCCGACCTTCTCTGTTCCGTGCACGCGATCTACAATCTCCAGCTCCTCGCCAGGCCTCGTCCTTTCCTCGATCCACATTTTTCCTTGCCTCCCATGCTTAGCAGCTATGGCCACCATCAAGTCCTCCATCTGGTAATCAAGAGGCTGAGTCTCGTCGATCTTCGCCTCGGGTTCTTCTTCTCTTAGCTTTTTGAAGAGCGCCTGCTCAACACATGCTAGACAGGTGTACGGCTCCATCACCAGGCTGCGGGGAATCTCCCATGCGACACGGTAGACATACGAGTGGTTGCCCTTACCGAGGCGGTCACAGGAATTGATGTACAGGTGAGCTTCGGGAGTCGAAAGAGGAGTAGGTGGGATAGGAAGGAACTCCGCAAAGGTCGCTTCGATAACCGGACCTTCCTTTACCTTGCCAGTTATGATTTCCTCCGACGCGGTGGCATAAATACGGCCTTCCCTAGGTTGGCCTTCAGCAGCCGCAGCAAGCTTAGCTCGTTCCTTGGCGATGGCGTCTCGAGTCTCTTGGGTGAGATGAAGTTTGTAGGTACGAGGAGTAGAACGATCTTCAGCGGGTCGGTGAGATCCGGTATGAACGTGCAGAGTATCGTCTGGGTCATGAACAATCAATTTCTCCGGAAGTAAATGAAGTGGCAAATGATTTTGGAATTTCAAGTAGCGCTTAGAAGAAATTCTGTCTCCATCCTAGAAACCACTTATAAATTTACTGAAAAGGTAACGCTCGTCTAACTTACGATTTTAAACTTTTCATCAAACAATTTTTGCACATCAGGTGCCCGAAGGTCGTCATCCCTAAGTAATACCTCCATATCACACGGGAATAATTCCTCAGGGTCCGCCTCGTCCTCAGCCCAAGCGATCTCGTCTTTCGCATGCTCGAGCTCTCCAATCTCCTTCATCCATGCACAGAGTTTGCTCCCAGTAGAAATCGTCGACAGATTTTCGCAATCCGGTATACGCCTCGTGCGGAAAAAATCGAGCACAGTGGCACCCCACAAAGGCAGGTTATTACCTGCAACTTTACCAGGCGGCGTTGCTTTCATGATAGAGCCTTTAGGATCTCGAGGCCACTCCCGAACAATAACACGTCTCCGGACGTCCTTAGCTTTCGGGTCTGGGGTTTTGGGCAGGTCCTCCTGCTCAGAGTCCTGTTGAGTCTCTGGTCGACGCTGGTTCAAGTTGTGATCTTTGACAAGATTTTCGGCGAATTTCGCCTTGGAGAACATGCCTCGAAACCCATTTTCGAGGTCACCAGCAAACATACCGGGAAGGTAAAGATGAAAGCGGGCAAAGGTAAGGGCGCTTGAGTGACGAGACTATGGCGAAACTCAAAGTAGCTGAAAACGCGAACTGTCACAATATCGCAATCACGTGGATTCAGTCACACTGGCGACAGAGCAGGATACTTACACCAGGATAAGACAAATGCGCGGCAGAGGGGAGAGGAAGGGTAACTTAAATCTCCAGAGTGACTTGTACGGTACGGTTGTACCAAGTTACCTTGGTAGTAGATACTGCGGAGACACTAGAAACGAGCGGCACGAAGGGAAACCAGATGGTGAAGAGGTCGACAGCGAAGCACAGACCTCGTCAACGTCGCTGTCAAATTCTTTGTGTTTACACATGTAGGTAATTGAAGGTATCGCCATCTGCTTCTTTATCTTATCCTAACATAAGCCTTCGCTCGTACCTCGCTATGGGCCTATCACGGAATACAAGAGACTAAAAGTCCTGCTGAGGTATAGGCCGGTAGCTCGGAAGATCTCGTTGCCGGAAGGCTGCGCCCTATTCGTGATTTTGGGTCACAGAAAATGCCTTTGACGAGCCTTTCATATTGTTTTCAAGACAGAAGCGCGGAATGTTAATACAGAATTAGTCGAATAGGCATGTATACTATATACAGCGTCGTCGCAAAATACTGCCAAGCACCAGTGACGAATCAATACGAGAAAGTCGACAAGTCATTTCGGGGTTACGAGTCCATCAGAAGACCGTTTCTGCACCTTCCGGCAACAAAAAAAGAGGGAGACCATTATAAAACTAGAGAAACTTCGGTGCACCGCTCCCAAGAGAGTCTAGAAAAAGTCGAGTGACTTGAGATCTTCAAAAATTGGGAATCGCATTGTCATAAGAGTCGTCGCCTCACAGCGATCAATGGGAACAAGATGATGGAGCTGAGCCAGGTCGGAAAGAAGAGCTCGAGACGAATGCAACCGCATTGGCACTGGCCATCTGGCGGCGCATGGACTACACTTACGTCTGTCAAGGCACCGAATATCGCCAAGGAGGAAAGGCCCAGAGAATGTTTTGGATCGTCCAATAGATAAGTATTAGCAGGATCTCTGAGAAGGCCGTTTATAGCCAGTAGGTGATGTGAGTCAACAAGTATCGGCCTAGTTCCTGTGTTCCATAGTGGTTCGGGCGTCGCGGATTTAGAAGTGCGAAGTCCTCAAATGAACTGGAAAATTTCCGGCAGGTTGTAGAATTCGGTTTAATGGCAAAGGCAGCCAATCGGGTGCAATAAGACGGCTGCGTTAAATCGGAATATCGGTAAGCGCAGAGTAGGGTCCGAGAATAAGGAACTTCGAGTTCTCACACTGCTTTCAGGTGTACATATTTCCTTGACCCTTTCGTTTGGATGAAAACAGTAAAATGTGGCAGGCCTGAGCGAGGGAGAGGAGGAAGCCTAAGAATATCAAGGCACTGATGATAGCGTCAAGGGATTCGGGCTTCGAACTCAAGGGTTCAAATCAAACTTCATCGTGAAGATGTATGTTGTATCAATGAAGCCTGACACAGCACGAATAGCTCAAGACCCACACGACTTGTGTTTGAAATCCAAAGATCCGAACGTCTTCTGGCATGTTTATGTCCGAGTCCGAGTTAGTTGGTCCAGTAGAACGGCTGCCGTGATTCGCATCTGCGCTCACAAGTGCCTCGGTTCGTTCCTGATTCAAGGGCAAGAACTCTAAGATGTCGTGTCTGCGTACAAACCGGAAGATCTGGTCACCGAGATTCGATGTTAAAATGGCGCAACAGTCGCGTAGGAATTCGATATCAGGCGACATACAAGACTTCTTCGCGGAAACATATTGACATGACAAGTTCTTAATCGAAGAAAGTTCGTCGACCGAAGTTAAATCGAGACCCGCGAAGCCTAGCAACGCGAGGCACAACGTCGCCTGTGTGATGTGAATTCAAATGAAACACCGCGCCCGATAAGCGGCGTGGAAAGCTATACTGAGTCCGATACAATATCAATACGCACTGTAACCAGTAGAAAGAACATACCTAGCGATCTGCAAACTTCCATTCTGACATCGTGGGCTCGCCTCATCTACTGCAGGGTGACTCGTTTGTGCCAGTCGCAACGCAAGAAGAACGGATGGATTAGAGATAAAAATTGATCCAAACAGCAGGACTTGAACGATAAAGCCGACGGATTCTCCCTCTGAGACGTCCAAACAGAAGGTTTTATGTTATCCACGCACTTTCACCAGATTTCGCCAGCTCCGAAATAGTTACTTACTAGGAGCGAGGCTGGTCATGGCAGGCAGCTACTCTGATAAGCACGCTGTGTGAAATCCAGAAATTGATTACTTCGTCTTTGAGTCAGAGTGATGGTCTCCAATACGTAGTTGCAGACAGAGCACTGGAGCCATAAGCACCACGAGAGACTAGACAAGAAGAGTAGACGGCCCTTACCGGCTGATCAACCGGATCATGATGGAAAACACATTATGACCATATTCCAGAGATATCAGATTTGTTGCCTTAGGTTTCAAGTTAGTCGACGATGACGACGATTTCAGCAGATCAGAATCAGGGGATGAAGAAACCATGTGGCAAAGCATACAAATTATGGGGATACAGATGAAGATCTTCAGAGTTCGGCTAGGATGAGTATCGTCATTGCGACGTTTCCATAGTCATGACGTGAGGATGAATACAGCGAAAGGAAAGCTGGTTCCGTGGATATAGTCCGCGGGAGATCCGACAAGAAGCAAAAAGACAGACAGAAAGAAAAACCACCCATAGTACCAGTCAAAGTGGGGCACTTTCGATTGTATATAGCGATGAGTTCCACAAGATGCGGCGCCCATCACTTGGACAGCTGTCAGACCATCGCGCCGGCCAGTGCAGTGAGTTTCGGGACCGGAAAGCGTCCTTAAAACAGCATCACTCGTGGCGAAAGACTATCGCCTTGCTGCATCTTCGGCTTCGAAGACGTCACAGCACGCATGGTATTTGACGCTATACCCGACAATGAGCACAAAGCGGCAAGCCCACCTGAGAGAAGCGGCCGCAAGACGTGTCGGCGAGGAACAATTACCGTGATTGGGCTCCCAAGTCGGCAAAAGCTACCGGTCTGTGGAGTGTTAAGCGCATGTCCAAGAAACAGCGCCTCAAAAATGGTGATACGGCGGTGCTGCGCTAGCCGGGGAGTGCGTTCCATGTGGCTTGTCTTATGACGAGCCCTGTCCTTTTGAACACGGTAATAGATTACCTTGTCGCGAAATTCTCGAAGCTGTGGCAAAACGGCAAGAGTTTGAGGGTGGTTGAACTTTCACAGAAGTACGTGCGTCACGCGATAAGAATAAGCAAGAACTTGTCGTCCATCATCAGCGCTCAGCATCTATGGAGAGTTGGTCAATCTCGTGCTTCAAAGCGGGTAATGTGCGAATACTCGCCTGTTCAAATGAACTGCACCAAAAATAACGCCAAAGCGCCCAGATACATCATGATCATGCGCGAAAATGGGCCGTAGTCATCAATGCAGCACGAGTCAAAGAAGCTCTCTTCGAGAAAAATGTCGTCGAACATACGCGTGACCAAATATAGTCGCCAGGCGCTCTGGAAACTTCACTAGCCATCCCACCGGCTTTGCAGGCTCCATCAAGGTGTCATATGGCGAACGGCAGTCTGCGTTAGCCCAAACCAAAAAGCTATCAATATGAAAACGAGGTTTCCTGGTCGACGTAAAAATGTGATCACAGAGTGATACAAAAAATCACGAACTGGACGGCTAAAGTAGGGGCAGAGTAAAACCCCTTATGTCTTCAAACCGCTGCCCTACCAACGGATATCATAGCATTGAGCATTTCGGGCAACTGCGTAGCCTTGATGTTCCATGTCTAGTCCCAATTCCTCCACGGTGCGTCGCAGGTCGGGCATGAATGTAGCCCGGAACTGGTCTAGCTAGGTACTTGAGTCATTCGGAGGTAGCTGACTTGGTTCGGTTTGAGAGAGCAGGACCAGCATCATAGGCTTCCATTTGCACTGATATAAGAGTGATTACTCTCCGAAGTGAACGTTCATTGCCGGTTACTATGATAGCGAGGCGATGCAAGGTACCTCAACTGAGAAGGTCGTCAGTATCCTGTCGGCAAGAATTAACTAGCATTTGAGGGCCACCACATTCGTGTGGCATATCCGAGTCCTATTTCAGTGGTATGTCGGCCTTCATGTTGATAACCACGAGGTATTTACTAGCCACCGGGGGCCTGTGCAGTGTTAGCATTACTCGGCTGGGGTGTACGCCCTGTGCAACGATATATTCGGTGCAAGATTAGAAAGAATGCGATAAAGAATGTGGTAAAGCCTCCCTAGGAAGAGTCGACGCATCACACTGCATACACAGAATGGGATGCCATGCGTGCCCAATGAGTCTATATAGCAACGAAAAAGACATGAAAATTCGTGCAGAGTAGCGTATATCGTCCTCTGGGAAGATCTCAAGCAACTAACATATGCAGTTCAGCCAAGTTTACTGTGACTAGAATGAGAAGGACGAACGATTAAGGACCGGCCGATAACGGCGCGCTACCACAGCTAACATACGTGCCGTCCGTGTCCCAGCTTCCCATCTTGTACGGATGAACTCTCGGCCCGTCGCACAAGCCCATCACGATAGCCACCGGGAACTCAACGTACTCGCTCTCCTGCACACCGAAACATTCCAGCACACCTTGCCGGAGAATACCATAATACTCAAATGGCTGAAGGTGTTTGGTCCTAGGTCTTTTGTAGGTGCTATTCATGAGCATCATATGCAATTGGAGGGGACGCCTGTCGGTGATGAAGCCTTCGTCACGGAACATCTCGTTGATTTGGCTGAACAGAGGCTCAGTCTGGGAGGGGCCAGCCCACAAAACGTGGGACCGACGACGGAATTCCCTCTTGATAATGTCGAGCGTGCCGAGGGTGATCGTCAGGGACACGGATGAGAGCGGACGAAGTGTAGTGAGGCGGTGCGGGAGGTCGAATGCAGTCGGGAGAGACTCGGCACTGAGATTCATGATGTCGAGCGTGAGGTACATGCGTTGAGGGCCTGAGAGAAGCACAGAGTCTTGTGTTGGAAGGCTGAGGGGCAGCGTGGAAATCGGCGACTCTGTTGGCCAGGGATATCGACAGAACTGCAAAGGGTGAGTTGAGATTAACACGTTGACACATAAACTCACAGTTGGTTGGTGAAAAAAGCTCAGTAACCTTCCCTAAACCCAAAATGCAGACTCTTCTGCGACCTCGTTTCTCGTTCCTTCATACAGGTAGCCAGGCCTTCACTCTGCCCTCTCATAACACGAACACACCTTCCCCAATGACGAGCCCACGCTAAGAAAACCCCAGCATTGTCTTCCCTAATACCAGACTCCCATCAACCGCTCAGAAACCCAACCTATATCGCCGAACATGAGGAATGCCAGGAAAAAGAGAGGTCGACGGTTCCATGGGCGTGAGGGAAACATCGTTGCTTTAGGCTTAGACTCGTGCTCGAGAGGGTGTTTGAACATGTTGAAGATCCACAGTCAGCTAGGCGGGGAACTATAAAGCTGAGGGAAAGGTCAGTCAGTCAGAAAAAATGAAACGCTAAATCCCGTACCTTGTACCATCTAACATCCAGCTCTGCCCTTCAATTTCCCTCCCATCCTTCTCTCGTCACAGCTAATCCTTTCCCGTTTTTAAAACCAGATGTCCACACAGCGAATCACCATCATCTCGTTCCTTGTGGTCAAAATAAAGTGGTCAGGGAACCGCGAAAAGTAATAATCATGCAGGATGTACTTCAGTGCATCATTGGAATTACACTTGCTAACAACAGTGTGCCCGCATCAGTTGGGCCTTGGTAGGGGCAGAAGAAAGGGAAGATAAATGTAGGAGAAAGACACGAGGAAAGCAAGGAAGGAAGGGACGAAGACGAAGGGAGACCGGAAGCAGAGAGAATCAGATGCCCAAACGCGAATGGGGGGAGAGCGGTGATGGACGATGCTAAGTATTCCCACGGTGAGCTCAGTATTGCAGGATCGGCAAATTGCGTGATGGACGTTGTAGACTTTCCCACGGGGCTTCCCGTACATATAATGACCGAGTAATCCTATATTCATAGGACTCGGAAAAAAGGGGAGTCTGCTGATCCACGGGACCGTTACCGATATTGCTTTGTTCCCTTGGGGGTGTCTGCGAGACATGGCTCGTCATCAATGGGCATTATGTCGAGAAGCGACCGGGAGTGATGAAGGTCCGTCCTTCAATGATGAACTCGTTTAGCTTCTAGGCGCCGAGATACCACTTTGCTTGTGAACGTCCGACAAGTGTAAAAAAGATTGATAATTGCTGTGGTGACGGCTATTGTAACGACATTGTGAGCTTGTTGTGAGCATGAAACCGTACATCGCTCTTCATGACTCACTGTATGAGAGTGTTAAAAAAATACCATAGCATCGCCGGCAAATGACTGGCGGTCTTTGACGACGAGAAAATGGTGCCGGCAGATCCTCAGCGTCGCAACGACATCAGTGTCAGGTCATGGGAGGTTATTGACGCATGGGTGAATTGACTGCGCTTCATTCCGTAACTTCATGAAGGTGGTGATCGTTCATCTGCATGCCAAGATGGAGATGGCACCTCAGCTGAGAGGAAGCTTCACGAAACAGGCGGAAGGGTTCTACCTCAGGAGTAACGCAGAAATTACAGGCACCATGGGAGGTTTACCCGCAATGCTCGTGAAGAGTGTAACACGTCCCTAAAGGTGTTTTTCTGCGAAGCGTCCACGGGCGTCTGACACGACGTGCAAGTTCTGGCCGCGGAATGGTTTGTGCCCGCCAATCCAAGGGAAACACGAGCCGCAGGGAATGCGCATTTCCTTGAGTATGAAAGGGTTATTCCGTCGGAACATCGACTTTTACAAATCTAATGGATCTCACCAGGATTCAAATTCATCGCACGGCAGTGGAGGCGCAGCTTGGGCACATTCTGCCACTGTCGACATCATTGCGCATCCCCGAATCTAGAGGAAATTCAAGATCTAGCGTATGTTAAGATCGTATCACCTCGACAACGCCTCGAGGGCCGAGGCGATGTAGGCGATGTCCACGAACCGGTAGACGTTTGTTGTACGTTTGACTCGTGAGGTCAGACTCAGAGGAGCGTTCGCTACCTGAGTTATGAGACACATCATCAGACGAGAAATGGGAGTTTTCTTTTTGGCTCGGCAGTTTATACTTAGGAGGACTGGTACAACTTGAAGGTGACTTCGGCAAGACGTCGGAGACACGCAGAGGTGGGCGGAACTTAAAAACAGTGATGGCCGGAATGCGGCATCGTGGGCGTGCGTCCGAACTTCTCACCGCAATGTCGCGTCATTCCTTTGCCCTACACGCTTGCGCCGCTCACCGAGACATATTTTTATAATCCGCAACTATATTACGGACCCCCAAACCGTATATGACGCGTCCAGACATAGATAATTGCCTGTAGTTGACAATGAATGTGAGGAACACTTGGCAACACTAAAAGCCTATCTCGCGACGATGTTCCGGCCACTCCTCATCGGAAGCAGCAAAATTCGTGTGTTTTGCCTGCATCTGGAGATTAATATCATCTCTTCTACTCGTCATATAGTAAGAAGTTACTTGCTGAGATTGATCAAATCACTCTCCTCATTTGCTTGAGACAAAGTACGACGGGATTTTCTCTTCAAATGTCCATCCTGTGATACCCAATCAACCTTTTTTCTATGCATGTGTCTTGTGCCAGATGCTGCTCGCAAGGTCAGATTCCCGGTTCTGTTGATACCTAGCCCGTCGTCGACGATACAGCCAGTAGATGAGGCATTTTCGCCCAAACTTCTCGTTCGACCAAAGCGGATATCTTTCGAGGGCCAAGATTTGCTAGTCATGGCATTTTCTAGAAATGAGTTGTAAACGATGCAGTGAGTTCAGGAAAGAAGAACAGCCGGAGAAAGGCGAGCGAATTTGAAAAAAGTGATCACTAAAACTGAGGCATTATGGCGACATTGAACGGCAGCAACATATCAATAATCAAGAGCAGACATCGTCGAAATACTAATCACCACCACCACCGCCACCACCACCACATCCACCACCTAGGTGAAGGACTGATTAGATATCACTCAGTATTCGGCTACTTTTAAACTCACCACAACCACCAACACCTTTCCAAACGAAAGAAATAAGTTTCAAGTGAAGCAAGATCATGATAACAGAAAGGACCCACAATAGCACCACATCCCCCCGCACCGCCGCCCCCGCCGACTACATGACCAGTCATCGTTACACACCCCGTGTCACAAGCAAAGTACAACGGCACAGGTACCAGAAAAGCCGGGTCATGATCGACACTGTTTCTATTCATTCCCTCTCGCCGAATCCTCCTCTCCCGCTTCTCCAATCTTGCTCGCCTCAAGGCATCGATCTGCCTCTGGTGCTTGAACACATACACCACGTTGAAGTCACTCAGGTACGTGGATGCGAGAAGGTCGCTTCGGTCTCGAGGCGGGACGAGGTGAGATGGTGGCACCGACTGCTTATGTATCGATATAAGCCTACTTAGTTTTTGCCCAATCGTGTTACCCGGGAGTGGACACCCACAGTGAGTATATGGGATTCCGAAGCGGTCCTGCAAAGGGTCAGTAAGATCGAGGAAAAGGTGGGGGTGAAGAACGCACTTGCCACGCCCGACAAGTGATATCGAAAGCTCTTGACAGCCTGTTTTCAGCGATCTTGTCGTTATGGTCTATGAACCGACGGACATGTTCGAGACAGTCGCGCGAGTACTGCGGAGCCATGAGTTGGTGAGTATGCCAGAACAGGTCAATATCCAGTGTGTCGGGACAAAGAAACCAGCCGGTGATGAAGACATGAGGTCTAAAAATCCGAATTGCGAGGTCATGGAGGAAAAAGTACAAGAGGACAAGCCTTGCTTACGGGTGATAACGGGCGGTGCAGTGCTTCAGAGCCACTTCATCCTCTGAAGACGAGAAAGAGTCAGGTTCTGTCCAGCCCACTCGCTCGTACTCGGTTGCCCCGCCCGCGGCCTTCCGTCTATGGAAGCTTGGACTCGTTTTCATCCATCCCCCACTGTCATCATCATATTCGCCTGGCGGAGAAATATCCTGGCGTATGTCACTGAAGCGACAGACGCTCGTTGTACTAAGCGACAGGTCGTGTGGCGGAGGAGTTCGGGAACAATGTCGATAGAATGGTCTATGTCCGCTCAGAGACAGGACGAGAAATGGGAGTTTGGCACTTTGGCGCGCTGCCTACCACCTGAGAAGGATAGCAGGGCGCAAGGCGCTATCGGAGAGTCACAGGCCACGATTGCTGTTTGTAATACCGATGCGCAGTGCTAGAGAATGATCTAATACAATGTTGCAAACCGGGGGATAGAACGACAGAAGGCGGCAAAAGACAGGGCGAAAGCCTGCGATAAAGGTGTCAGTTGAGGTGGGCTTCAGCAGGTATTCGACTGGCTCGCCTGATCAGAGAAGCGAGTACGGTGAAGCTGCCGTTATGGATCCCTGGTTCTCACCGGCAGAAGTACATTTCAATGAGCCTCGGTTGTAACTTCCGCACAGTAGAAACCTAAGGCGGGAATGAATATCAGCCATGCAAGTGGTGAAGCCACGTACCGACGCCAGACATCCGACTCGATATGAATCGTTAATCCCAGACTCCAATGCAAGGTGAAGGGTATCAATGTGGTGACAAGGCAGGCGCTGTAGGCTACACAAAACGGCCTAAGTCATGAATTTCTCTGGAGAGCGCGATACCCAGACACGCTCGCAAGAATGCCCGTCGTTGCCAGGCTGGAGTCTATGTACCTGTACATCGCTGTGAGCCCGGGAGAGCCTTGGGGGGTCACGCGTACCTGGTATCATGCTCCTCCGACATTTCGACGCGAGCTTGGATGCTACTAGCATGCTGAGACGCCTTGACTTCAAAGATGAGGGAAGGACCGGAAGATATACTGATGATCCTAGGGTTTATCTGCCGGCTCTAATGATGATCGATGAGATGGCAGAATTAGGTGAACGCCTGGACCGAACAGCGAAGGCGCCTGGCGGATCCTGTGGACGCCCATGAGAAGACCTGTCACTGACAAAATGGCGGTTCGGCGCAGAGTCGAGTTGAATTGATGTCCTCCACCTGGACAACATTAATACACAGGGAACATCCATAGCACGGATGCACGCACCTTGTATTACGCCTTTCAGTCGTTCGAGCACGAATATATCTGCGAGAAATTTGATGGAATGTGATGTGTTAAGGTGTCTGTGATGTAGTGAGAATGAAGATAAGTTTGAGATAGTACATATCGGCGCACCTTATTTGCACGACACTGTCCTGTTGTAGCGAAGCCACCGCATCCAGGCGAACGCGCATATACCTAGACGCTGCGATGATCCTGATGCCATTTTCATGTGTCGACGTTTGCCAAGTGCCAGATCTCTTCTTCCTATCCAGGTTAATCATCCATGACAGTTGCTCGCTGTGCTGTCTTGGTCTCTTGGCAGTGGTTGGCTGTATCTCAGGTGAGCAAGAATGAAGACATGAATAGCAGAGTGTACGCACATTTTATCTTGCTGCTCTGCTCAAGAATGCAAGACGCTCAAATAATCCGACGCCAAGAGTTTGAAGTGCCGAGAAAATGATTGAAGATATCCTTGTCAAGCTCGATGACTGGAGAAGAAAACTTCGCGAATGAGAACATTTTCTGCAAGGCCGAGATAAGGCTGAGTGTGGAAACCTTCTGAGAGTTTGCCATTCGTGTTTGTTTGATCAGTTCAAGGGATCCATCGCAGTTCGACCCAACATCGGTCGGCGGTCGCAACTTGAAGAAATTCACAATTTTCCTGCAGCGGCCGGGTTCATCGAGCGCTTTAGAGAGATAAACGAGACACGAAAAATAAAAATTGATAAGACACCCAGTAATAACCCGTACGGCGAGCGTGCGGAGAGGGCGCCGGGAAGGAGCATGACGGCAGAAGACAAAACGACATCGTGACGGTCGGGAATCGAGAATCGTTGGGTTAGGGTTACAATGACCGGCCGATCAATTGGAAATTACACTCAGTTTCCTTGAGCGCGACGGACCGTAAGCGACTGGTAAGCTTTGCATGGTATTCCTGCACATAGTTGCTCACTCTCAGGCCATATTTAGGAACCATAATAGCGGCGGAAGAATCGTATCTTTCGCCTCAAATACCTCGCTGCTGAAATTAATAATCAGAATGGACAGCAAAAGCAACAAATGTCCTGCGAGGAATTCCTCATCTCGGTGTATTTACAATCTCTCTTCATCCAACTAGGTCAAAGTCACCCGGCGCACCGAAATCTTCTCAATATTTGACTTGAGAACTTCGACTCTACGCTGCCTAAGGCTAATGACTACGACAAATTACGGCAGTCCATCTCAAAATTCATGCAGTGTAGCGGGGTCAGTGTATTTCCCTTGGTTGCGCGCATGTCTGACAGGTATTCTAGCGCGAGACGAAGAGCTCAGTGACAAAATATGAGACGCGGTAGGACGTTAAGTCAATGATGAGAGGGTATATCAGGCCAAAATACGACCAGGTACGTAGCTTTTACGGCTGTGGTGAAGTTAGCGCTTATCTGTCTATCGGACGTGGTAGTATCGTTCTCTGTCCTACGATTCCCCCCAAAATTAATTTTCTTCTTCCTCCATTCTTCCTGTCAGCAATACAGTGTCATCCTTCGGAACGGCGCTCCCCACCACACCACCATTATCTTCGTCTCCATACACGGACTCGTTGCTAGGTGTTCGAAACAGCACCTCGTGGTCATCCCCCACTAATTTCTAACGATACCAGCTTAACCTTCGGGTTTGGATCCTCAACACTAAGATGGCGGTAGCAAGACTGCGCACAACAGAATTGTCGCACTGTACGACAGTTAACTGCAAACATGCTGGTAGATTTGGACGAGTCTTCACCGTCAGCAGGGGAAAGGCGCTTGGCCTGCCGACAGAATGGTGGTGACAGCCTCTCTGACCATAGCGACGGAGGGAATGCTGCACTCGTATCGCAGTAACGTGAGTAGTATTGTTGTTACGAAGTACCGAAGTACTCAAGTTCTGATGGCGCCAATTT
>JAUEPT010000377.1:0-25455 GCA_030435635.1 Armillaria borealis | reverse complement strand
ACCTATAGAATTGAGTGAATTGAAGTCCCTTTTGAGCAATACTATTGTGTCTGCAAAGACCAAGAGTGTTTCGAAGTATTCCTTGCAATTTCTCAAAGTTAAAGTATTATTCTTAGGCCAAGAGTGCCACTAGTAAGCTAGAGTGCGAACTAGTCAAGTGTTTCACTTGTAAGGAGCAGTTTCTAGGCCAAGAGTGCCACTAGTAAGCCAAGAGTGCGAACTAGTCAAGTGAAGATCACTTGTAGGAAGTAGTACAGGGCCAAGAGAGCCATTATTTCGCAGCAGTCATAGTCCCAACGAGCGCAGTAGCTCAAAAACAAGTCACATTCAGTCAATTGTGTCTTACCCACCCCACTAGTGCGAGTACGCTTGTAAAACTCACTAGTAACGAATAAAGTGTCTTTTGAACAACATCCCTTGATTATTGAGTCTGCAGAGTGCTTCTATCGTACTCGAAACCCCGAATTCAATCAATTGGTGATAGTGTAGAGTTGTGAGAGTTTAGTGTCGGTTGGAGATCATTTCCGCCCCTAGTCTTTTGTCACTCGCCGTTACCGAGCACATCACCGAACGATCGGTACCCCTATCCTCAATAATTATAAGACCTGGGAGAACAGAGTTTCGTGTCATCGCTCTGACATTCTCCCCAGGTCTGTATTTCATTATTTCATTGTAGTTATCGCTGTACACTCTTACACTCTCCCAGATAGAGTGTTACACTTGGAGCTTCTCTGTGTACCCCCCCTCCCGTACCCTTCTTTGGACACTTGTCCTCCTGTACTTACCACTTGACTTCTACTCCAACACAGTGGCAACTTTCCAAGGCCGAGCTTGGTTTTAATGTCTCCCTGTCTAGGCCTTTTGTTGAACTCATGTATTTCGCTCATGTATTTTGTACTCTTACCCGTACTCGCGCAATAATTCTAATTGCCTTGCTTGTCTGTGTGAGTACAGGGTCTCAGTTTCACGTGAGGTTAGCCGAGACGTGACCCTGCCCTGAGATCAGTGACAGGGCCCGAGTATTGTGAATTAAGGGGAAAGAAAATGAGGAAGGATAACGATGGAAGTGTGCATTACTTAGTGAGATCGAGTCGTGACTGGGGTATGAACCGGTAATTCCGACAAGATTATTTAACATCATCTGATCCGGACTTCAGCTGTGGAGGGCTGAATTTGAGGAGCGGATTATAGAAGGGTTTGGCATGTAAGGAGTTGAAAATGTCAACTGTGTTCATGTTGTCGGTGTAGATGAGAATACGATGGGGTTTGGAAGACAAAAGTAGTGTCATCAGAAGTGCGGAGACAACGGCTAGCGCTTCATTGAAAATATTCCCTCTTCTGATGGCATTGTAAAGTCTGAATAGAACCCAGCGGCAAACTGCGGAATCCAAATACTGAGGCCCTTAGAGGAGGTGTCAGTTTGTACCAAGATATCTGCCAGGTGAGGACCCCACTCAAGTGAATCTAGAAAGAGAATGCCTGGCATGTGTTCAAGATGCTCAGCCATCCAAAGGAGCTCACGCATAAAGCTTTTCTAATCCAGATGAGTTGAAATGGCTGGGTTTTCCCATGCTTCTTTGCATAAAGAGTAGATAAGCCAGGTCAGAGTAAAGGATATGCATTGAAAGACCAATTGCACCAACCACCTAAGCTTTCAAAGTCACGTAATGAGCGGCGTGATCCGACAACTGCAAAATCTCGATCACTGAGATGAGTTCTAGTCGGGAGGAAATAGGCATGGTGATAGTCATCACATTCAGGTCAACATCAAAACCGATGATGGTGAGAATATACCCATGCAGCTGCTTTCCTTCTTCATGCGCACTCCGAGTTCATCAAACAAAGTAAGAAGTGCAGTCTGCTTGGTTGGGAGTATTTCTGGTAAGGACCATACCAAGTCTCTTGGTTAGCAAATTCCCATGAGAAACTATCATTGACATAGCCAAAGATATCGGTGAGTAGCTTGACAAATGTGGCAATCCATAGTACAAGTCCAAAGAAGGTACACCAAATATGGCCAGCCCCCCGGTTACCAAAGTTGTTGCAGTGATCAACATGATGTTGATTTTTGATAGTGATGACTTGACATATTTGCCAAAGGACATGCATTGGCAGCTGATGGTAAGCCTGTGACACATCAGACTTGAAAAGAATGAGTTTGACGTCCCTGCCATGTTTGCGCCGAGCCTGAATCAAAGCTCTCCCAAGATGCTTGAGAGTATCAAGATGAACATGTCCCTTGTGTTTGGGAATCATGGAATTTGGGGAGAATCTCCAGCAGAATGATCAACAATCAAACGGAGCTTCGTCGAATGTGGTTTGGGGACAACACCAATCAGTACAGAATGCATACCAGGCAGTAGATTTGATCCGAAAGAACTTAGCCAAAGTGGGCCGCTGCGAGCACAGCAGGAACAAGTCCGAATTTAACAAGCGAACACTACAAAGTGCCTACTACACAATTACAGTCTGTGACTCACAATTATGAGGTGCAACGATTCTGGACATGATTTTATTCACAGAATCATCGGAGAATCGAGCATCATGCACAAGATGTAATATAATACAACATATCGAATTTTCATTGAAAATAATAGATACAAAATGCAAATTATTTGGGGTGGCACAGCGTATGGGAAACTGCGTACTTTTCGGGTGTTGTCATGTGCACATGATGTCCTAGTTATACAACAAGGGCCCTGCTGCACCATACAAGCAGGGAATCCGGGTGTACGACAGGGTTAGCAGTCATAGGCAGTGACTCTAGCGGGTTTGGGCATGCCAATCAACATTGTCATTGGGCATGGGGCACATGCTCAAGGGGGGAGTATCATCCTGTATGTACAAATGGATGGTCATGGGGATAGTTGAAGTGGTCAGGATGTTGGTTGAATGACGATGAGGGCCAGGCAGGGGTCGGTGCCATTTTGATGGCGATGAGAGGTCAGAGGCAAAAAACGACTCCACCGTTGGATTCCCCGACATTGAAAGCGGGGATAGTGAGGCCTGAATGGTGGTGGCTGGTCCGTAGGGGTAGTTATAGGGTGGAAGGGGCAGGCATGGGGATGGGATAGCGACACCGGCGATGGGGGCTTTGGGAGCACTGGCACACAGCAGAATCACTCAATCACTCGCGCTCTCCAGCCCTCCTACCTCGTCCATGTCTGCTCTCCTTTGGTATCAGCCCTCCCAAAGACCATGCCACAGCCCTGCATCACAGTATGAATCCCCTGTCATTGTCGTCCTTGCGGTGTTGGCATCCTGGTCACCAGTTTTTCATTTGTAGTGCCTCCGCGGGAGATGGTGGTCGATGTCAGATCCCTGGACATACTCTACAATGTTGTAGTGTATGGAGTTTTGTGTGCAGCAGCGATTAGCATCGATGTCGATGTGGGGGTACTCCATCGGTCGGGATGGGAACAGCATCGTATTCATGGCCGTGGCAGCCTCGGCAGGGGTCATCATTGGAATTAGACTTGCTGGCGTTGTCGCCGTCGCTGAGTGTGCATGGATCATAGCTCCGCCTTGAGTAAGGGAATACATAGGAGGTAGGGGTGGGATCACAATCTGGGGCACTTGGGGCTGCCAGATTTGTGCAAGATGCATAAAAGAGACCTAAACAAAGAGTAAGTAACAGAATAATAAAATACACACCGTTCATGTCCATGAAACAGGTATGGGAGAGTGGAACACACACCATTGAAGGTGGCAAAAGGCAAGAAAAGAATGGCACAGCCACTTGAGTGGCACTCGGATCATCGGACCGTGGTGAACGGAATGCATGCTTGACACATCCTCCACTCTATTCTCCCATTCCGAAGCCCCAAAATTTGGCGGAATATACTCTTCGATACATTTTCTATACAATAAGTATGAATGAAACAGCCGTCTGCTAGTTTGTTTAGTACTATTAATATTCTGAAAGGCGACTGTCTATAAAAGGGCATTTGTTAGGTCCTGTTGGATTCTAAGGTAAAACTTAAAAATAAGGGTCCTGGGTTTAAATGTCACGCATAAGAACGAATCCTCGTTTCACTCGGACTCGTAATGAGAGAACCGTCCGAGGTCTATTTCAGTATCTCTCTGTGATCTGACCAAATCCACATGAGAATGATCCTTGAGAGGACGAAAGGAGTTGTCATTGGTGGAAGGATATCTCGGATTGTTAGTATCAGCCCATGGCCAGAAACCAGTCTCTAAGCCCACGCAAACGGAAAACACGAGCTCCTGATTCGGATGGGAGTCTAGAAATTCTCGAAAGCGCGTGATATTGATCGGAGTGACAATGTGAAAGAGTGCAGGATGCAATTTGATCGTATCAAGGGCAACATGATTGTTTAATTCATTCTGGGGCAGCTGCGGCATTGGAAGTAAAGTTTCTGTCCACGTAGGCAGTGGTCATTGGCGTGTCCCAGTTGAGAGAATCAGGATCCTGCCATAGGTAGCCCCTAGTATAACGAGGACAAAGTCCATATTCCAGTGTATGTTCTCTAGTAGGGGCATCATTTGGGATACCGGATGGGACCTGACTGCTGTCTGAGGCAGCGTGATCGTCAGGATCCATCGTCAGTGAGATACATGATGTGTGCGAAGGTTGGGATGTTGCGATAGGAGCTGTATGTCTACGTCGACGACGAGGGTTTGGCCTCGAAGTCCGTGTGCTTGTAACAGAGTCGGTAATAATGGATGTGAATCTTATTCTGGATGCGAGACGCAAGGGCTGCTTTCCATAGTGACAGTTCAACACGCTTGTTCTTTCCTGGACGCGGCTGCATATGTCTATATCGTGTGATAGGCACATGAGATTTGATCGTTGTCATGGTTGAAGCAGAAAGCTGATGGGAGTTGTATTCAATATGGCAACTCCAGATGTACACAGAGAAGCTCTCGAGATGTAACACTCTATCTGGGGAGAGTGTAAGAGCGATAACTACAATGAAATAATGAATAATGAAATAATGAAATACAGACCTGGGGAGAATGTCAGAGCGATGAAACCGAAACCCCCAAAACCCAATTAAACTACCGCACGTGACCAACGCTTAATTTGCAATTCTGTCTGTTCAGGGCGGAAAACATCGATACACCGGGATTCACGAGCTGAGCGTCCTTGTACCATATTTAATTACTAACCAACGTCTGCAATCGTAGGATCGTATTACGACGTGAGGAAATTTCGTATAGATAACCGTTGCCATCCATTTCACAAGTCAAACGCAGTCGCCGCTTTGACTATAAAATGAGTATAAACCTTGTCCAAGTGAGCATCACGTAGATAAAGCTAGGGAAAGGCTTTTTTCAGCTCTGTGACTCGAATGAAGGGATAGCCAGAACTGATTTCAGGCTCCATTTTATGTTTATGGATGTGTGAGCTGTTCATTGGACTCAGAAATGTGGCAGTAATGTCCACAATGCCGTATCCAAGCCCTTGAGCCATCTCCAGCTATCTCTATCTTATGGCGTCGGCGCCAGGGCCCGGTACCTCTAGTTCTCCAAGAATTTCGGAGAGAACCACCATGTACAGGGAGCTGCTTCGGTGGAGTTAAACATCAGCTCTGCCATCAGTGCCAAGCTCTTCATTCTGCAGGCTATGATCCCCGAGGCCCGAGGCCCTAGGCATACTGTACCGAAGTCAACACAGAAGTGGATAGATCTTGCAAGGGAACCCCAGCCTCACTGGACCGCAAAACATCATGTGAAGACCAGCAGGAATACTTCTCCGGAGCAGAAACCTAGGGTAAGGAGAGAATTTAAAGTGCTTGGTTTTAGCTATCTAGTACGGAACCTTTTTTCGCCCATATTCAATGTTCCTTAGAAGAACACGACCAGGACGCAAGTATTTAATTATTCCATCCTCATTTCCCCCTTCCTTTCGTTTTTTCTGGTCAGCAGCTTCTCCACCCTTTCGTGATGCACGGTCTCCGAGTAAACCGGTATGTACCCTGTCCAGGGCAACGTTGCGGATATGAAACCTGGGACCTAGTCTCTAAATCGAACAAAAAGGATGACTGGTCCTCGATTTGCAGCCTTCTCTCGACGGTCATGGATGCGCAATTCATGATACTTCGAGTGGTTTGCTTGTTCTCACGTTTATTCATTCAGTAAAAGCATTCTATATTTCCTCCCAGCCATGCTACTAAGATACTGTTGTCACGTTCAAAGTTACTGCCGCGTACAAAAAAACACAAAGAAGTTTTATATTTGTCAAGGAAATAGTACGCGGTCACTCCCATCGTCGTCTAAGCTTGAAAAACGCTCGCAGATCTACGGTCGCGTGAGGTTGGAAAGTTATCACCGCGAAAAGGGATTGCTCACGGTAAAGTTACGGTGCCGCCATTGTCGCGCTTGATGAGAACAAATTGGGCGCCCTGGAGTAAATGAGCTGACATAGATGGTCTGTGAGGGAACGATACGCACATCTGAGGTGCGAGTTATGAACTGGACAGTACCATTTACAAGCCGACCGGTCGAGTCGTAAAAGGAGACGCGTGAACCAGCCTAGATGGTACGAAAATAATACGCTGTATTAAATCGATGTGGTATGAAGGATACCAGAAAACGTACGTTAAACACGTTCATAAGCCAAATAGTCTGTGGGGTTATTGTTAACTGACTTTCCTTTGCTCAACACGCTGGCTTAAATACCTGAAGATTACCTGCAGGACATTCTTTGCGATTTGATTTGGAATATTGAGACGCGGCGACCGAGTCATGTATGTAAAACCTCGGAAGAAGTATCGTATAGTCCGCGTTAGGGTCAGCAACGGAGTTAGTACATACTCCCCACGAGATAGGCACTCATCATTACCATAAGTACATTGGATCGACATTAGAACATGTGCTTTGTGTCGTTGCATTGAAGTTTCGAAGGCGACAAACCCCCCTTCAACAAGAGGTCGCCAGTTTTCGGAGGCGGCATTCTTGTGCTAAGCGACCCTATACCACTTTGAGATCACACGTTGCGAAGTGAGTGCAAAAAGTGTAAGCAGGATAATGCCCGTCCAGAGCCCTGCAAAGCACTTCTGACCCCGAGCTAATTTCTCATGATATGTCAAATCCTCGGTACCGCTCATGAAGTCAGAAACCTTAGCCCGGAGACCTTAGCCATGGTCCATCCGCTAGCCTTCATCGACATCCGAACTGGGCGCAAAGACTGCTGGTAACTATTAAGTAGTGTAAAATCCCCACGTGGAAGAAATGTCAGCAAAGGATGTAACAACGGAGAACGATTTGTCCCCTGCATGATCATTGTGAGCCCGAGCATCCCATTGAATGGAAATGGTTTCTCATATTTATACGCTCGTCTGGTGACCTTTATTCATTACTCTCCCAACGCCGAGACCGTTGTACGATGTTGAGAGAAGGAATCTCGTCTTTGATGGATGCTGAGAGGATTAACGTGTTCGGCGTATGAAGGAACAATATGATGGCTTCCATTTGGTACGTATTCATTCACACCCCTTTCATCCCTGTGTGCTTATCCCGAGGACAGTTACAATTGCGCATGCTGCTGCTCACTTGGGAGTGAATTGTTCCACGATCAGCCCCCAGGTAACTTCCCTTCGAGTCGCTCAGGACTGTCTTGCAGCTCAAACCTCGTTGCATTGGCTGAGTGATTTACTTGCAGCGATATATTGAATTTTCTTCGCGCATATCTCCCACAATTCCTTCACGTTTCGTGCTGATACCTCTATCGCCGCCGGTGAAGCTTTCTCGCAGGATCCCTCGTCATAGATCAATGGAAGAACACATTACGTGTCGTGGTTCGAGTCCACGCGATGACGTAAAGTTGAATGCGGCCACTTCTTGCCATTTTCCTTGGTACTTCTTTGGCTCAGCATCCGATTCCGTGTCACGTTTCATTGTGCTTAAAGGTTATGTCCGCACAGGCTTTATGGAGGAGATATGATATGGTTTATTCACGTCGGTACTGTAGATAATCAGAACTGTAGAGTTTCGTTCGACTGGGATATACGACCTGTGGTTCGACTCCGTGTAGCAGGACATTCTAATTCAACCCTTGCATGACCTTTTGTGTTACTAAGAGCAAGACTGCATATGTCTTCGTTCGAATACGGATCATAGTATCATCAAACACCATTGTGTGTCGAGAAGAGAATACACTTAACGGAGGGGTTGTGAATATATACACAGTGATCAGGGCGGTCCATGTGGCCGTCCACTAAGAATGCGCCATGCTACACCATATTTTAATCAATGTACTTAGCTTCAACTCGTTTCAAAAAGCTGTTCCCTGTTTTGATTCCACGTCGAAATTGAGCCCATTCCTACCAATAATTCGCATGAGTCAAATGGCACTCTTCATCGATCCCCAGAAAGAATTAAAGCTAGTAGGCGCTTGTTTATTCACCATCACAGCTGTTAATTGAATCCAGGAGGAGGCGGAGCCCATAGAAAAAAAAAAAGAGCTGAACACCGATTGACCCGTGGGTATATTTTACGCTCAACTTACCGAGGGATCGACAGAACCGATGTGAAATTACGACAGCTCCTCTGAAGTGCCGTGATGATTGGTGAACCCGAACGTAATAATTTCGCCTTGACGTATGGTACGGAAATGAAATACCACCGCCGGATGTATGTACCTCTTAAAGTACGGCGATAATCTCAGGCTGTGTTCCGTCGACGTGTTTGGTTATGAGAGGACGTTGGCAGACGTTGAAACCAGAGCAAAGCTAAAGCGGATGTTAGTCACAGGCTCGATTCCGCAAGGGAAACCCCATGTCAATGAGAAGGGGACGATATACTCAAAGCCAAGGGAAAAGGGTGTTCCTGTGCATGGGATAAACACGGACAGCCTATTTCTCCGAAGAACATAATAACTAGTATTGGTTAGAAATGGTACAGATGTAAGTTTCAAACGCGGGCCTATCCAGAAGATGCGTTCTCGTCGTTGATAGCAGCCCATGAATGCTTGACGCGTGCTGTCTGCAATACGGATGCGGGCTTGACCAGAAGAGGAAGAGCGTATCAACGTGGGTCAAGTATGGCTGTGTCTGCGGTAATGAATGTGTTGTGCACCGACGAAAACTTGTAAGTTGGGGCAACCATCGTATTCCAGAGTCAGATGACTATTAACGGCTGTGTTGGGAAGCTAAGATGCCATCCAGTAAAGACTCAAAGTTGGCGTAACATAGTCAACGTAGAAAAAATCATTCCTTGTCCGTCGTTTAGTTAAAAGAGGTATCCGATTCACATGAAAGTATCCACCGAATCCAATGTATCTCTATTGGTAACACTGCCGAACGCGAGATCATATAGTCTCCTTTTCCGATGGCGGCGGTTATTGGTATCTTCTTCACTAAGGCAGCTGACCAAGGGAGGATGGTTCTCCTACATAACAACCGTTTTTTGTCGCCGCGAGATCCCATTGACGTGGGCGGAAACATGTCCAACGGCACGATGACCTTGTAGATATCAGGTCCTTAAATAAAGCAAAGCGATGTAACCTCACCTTGATGTAAGCATAGGAGCTCGACAGCTTGGAACCAGCATGTTGGAATCGCTAAAAAAGTCAAGGTCACGGCAACTCAAAGTGAGGTACGACGGTAGTGATATCGAAGACTGGGCTCTTCTTGTGTCCTACCTCTCATATACATCATCAGGTATCCACTCGCCAATGATAGTCGGACCGGAGAAACGCTGGTCTCCGTCCATCGGAGTGGCCGTAGTCAAAAAGGGCGAACAGACGGTGACTGTTACAAGGAAAGAAGACCCGTCGAAATCAAATTTTCGGAACCGCAACGATCTTTGATTTTCAAATGATGTACATACTACTCAAACGAAATTGGAGCCGCGTTCAAGTAGATGTGACAATCAATTCGAATGCCGCAATACCTCCTTGGCTTTGACGGTGTGCTCTGCGGCTGCTTAGACAGGCCTGTCCAAGGCTATGTTGATCCCGGTGAGGTACGCTGTCTCCGATGTCTGGTTTGAGATAGTGTTTGACGATGGTGGGCAAGGATGGGGGAGGGGTACCTGTGCACCAGTGCTTCGTTGCGAGTTGTTGTTGGAGATGAGGTGAATGTTTCGTGGAGTCTATTAGCGAGGTTATTTTATGCGGATAACTGGAATATGATGCACGATTTCTTGCAGTGATGTGTAGTTCAATTACATGCGAGAGAATAAGGCTTTTTGCCGGAGTCTATTTACGAGTTCATAGAAAATGATACAGTCATTGTGATGCGGCAGCCCTGCGCATTTAGAGGGTCAGGGAAATAGCAGGCTGACGGAGATGAGCATATAGTACCGTTTGGATAAGGTCGATGGATAATTGGGAGCAAGAGTCATGGACGGCAAGATGGGCAGAAGATTCGATCTGAGAAGCATGGACGCACACTCCCTACTTCATACTACAACCAGTGAAATGGAAAACGGTCCCGTTGTTTGGATACCTGACCCACCGGCTTCGACACCTGGTGAGTTTTGCATAGTCTAGGTTATCGTTTACAGAATCAAAGAGAAACACGAGGGTATACCCAAGGAAAGGCAACCTACCTTCTCGTTCTCTATCTACTAAAAATGTTAGACTAAATGCTTGAATAGTTGTGAACTTGACGAACAATGCACGCCTAACACTACTATCAAGTCTTGAAGGGCGAGGTCGATGAACGGTCCCATTCCCGCTACGTAGTTGACGGGTATCAATAACCTCATTCAAGTGACAAGGGCAACCGATGGCCGCAGAAATTGGGTATCGTACACGGAGATAAATCCATAAACGACGTATGCAACCATAAGAGCGCTCACGACGATACAGACTCGCCAGTGAACCAGTATTTGATGATATGCCGTAAGACCAAACGATCCCAAAAATGCCCACCGTACATACGTACAATTAACACAATGTCAGAGGGACGTCATTTCTTCGCCGACCATGAAAGTGAATGAAGACCTCGTCTGATTGAGAATTGTTAGAGACACCATAGCTACCAATAGTAACGATTACGATTACAGGAACAAATGGAATAGTTGGCCGAACCGCAACGACGCATCTCAAGGCAAAGCAGCATCTAAACCAAACACGGAATAGGAGATTGCATTCTTCTGGTTCTCTGGTACGTGGCGCATACCTAGCGTTAAACTCGTATCAGTACGACAAAGGACAAAGAAGCAGGCCCATCACCTTGAGGATGACAGACTTCCTTGAATTCAACCTGGCGCTTGTCGTTCGAGCTCCGGCCGTTTAGCAATATTGATCTTGATAGAAGTAGGACCCGCTGTGGTGAACTTCAGCACAAATTTACACCGAGAAGAAGCAAAGGATATGAATCAGAGATCTTGGTGAGAAAAGTCACGTCGTTCCAGGATCCTTTGAGGAGGGCAAAGTGTACGCTATCGTGGGAAGAGGGAATGAATTCTTGCTTACCTCAAAATGAAGTCCCATCAAAGATCTAAAAATAATCTCGTCAGCGAATTCTGATAATTTCGAATACAGGCAAGGTAATCTCAGAATGAGAAATTACGGACGCAACAACTTCGCGCATCCAGCCCAACGGGGCCGTCAAGTGCAAGGGGAATGTGCGCTTCATCAGACGGCACTGCGTAAAGAAGGCGACTCACGCTGTAGGCCCAGAAGTTGATGAAGTCGAATCCAAGGAGGGCAAGAGTAGCATGCTATCAAACTCGCGAGCATAGTCTACCCGCCAAAAGGCAATGTCCATGAGTCACGCCTGTGTGAAAGCTAACTAACGTAGTGTCGGCCGTCTGTAGCTTTCGAAGTTCGCGAATATGGGCAGCTAAGGAGGGAGATGATAGTAGCTCTATGAAGGAGCGATAAGAGACGACGTCGGAGGGGTTCACAGTATCGTCGACGAGGGCGGTGCCGATTTCCGATGACACTTCGAATAACGTTGCATCGAAGACAGAAAAGCTGTCGTATGTCATCCAACTCGCGAACTTGAATGGCCCAGTAAATGGCGATATTCATTCCCCGCTACACCAAAGCCAGAGTCAATTGTCCGTTGCCTTCAAGCAAGCAAGTATAGCGCACCTCGGTCAAGCCCTGCCTGGTTTCGCCAGCCACGGCAGTACAGGAGACGTTGAGCTATGTCGCAATAGACGACAACCGAGCTGGAGGCAACCTGGTTACCGGTCCGGTTATGAGTCCATCCAGACGGTAGTAGACACGTCATTGTTGTTGCGGTCCTGTACGACGACCCACATCTGTCCACAGTTCACTATTCGGAGAGTCAAGTTCGACGTCGAAGTGCCAGGAGTAGACGACCAGGATAGAGGTGCATATATGCTGATAAAGAAGGTTCAAGGGTAGTTCTTACCAAGACTTTAGCACTGACATTTTTCTCCTTCGTCGTGACATCTCCGGCTGCACAAGCACACCTCATAAGTTTTTCCACCCCAGAGGTAGTTGCAAGCCCTCGAACGGCGAGCTGTGAACAAATGTTACACCATTTTTGTCCAGCAAGAGCAATACCGTGCATACCAGTGGTCATAGTCGAGGATACATATGCCCAGCACGCCATACATAGAGGTCACTCGCGCGAGTAGGTAGAGAATCACTGCATGGAACGTCGGAGAAAGGAAGTAAGAAACGGCATGGCAATCAATGTTCAATCATCAAAATACGTGCAATCAAAGGATACACGTGAGTAACGCGTTCCATGATTTGAAATTCGGATACTTGTCAACCTCATATTTTGCCACGCGTAACTTCTGCCTGCCGCCTGCCTCGGACCGATTTGGAACCCCACACACTCGTGAAATGAAACTTGATACGATTCGTAAGTGCGACCTCACAGGTCCCCATTTTACCTTCGCAAATCCTGTTTTACATCGGCCTGAACACTGCCGTTCGCTTTCGGCACTTTCTGTTCTATGTGTTCCTCCAATTTCCTGACCGATATGTGGGGAGCGGGACCGAAAGCGGAAGTGCTAACCATCCTTCTTTTGGCCTTCGTGTTGACTGATACGAGAAAACTGAAGACCTAGAGTCGAAAGAATGTACTCGTAGGTATGTGTTCGGTATATCTCCCGATTACATGATCGTCCTCCCTCCCTGGGACATGCTTACTGTTGGCGGGATCAGGACGGACAAGGAAGAGAAGAGACGAAGGGAGAAGGGAGAGAAAGGGAGGAAAATATATGGTTCTAATGGGGAGAGAACGAGCTCGAGGTGAAGATGTGCTTATATACAATAGTCCATAGATGATGCCCGCTTGTAGTGTTAACTATATTTTTACAAGGAAAAGTCCCATGGCCCTAAACCTTTCAACGATATATCCATACCATCTTCGAGTAAGCTTTCAAAGACTGACACCTCCACCGGAGACCAATTGTCGCTTGGAATAGAAGCTCTAACCTCCACCTTCTCCAACGTCTTTGCACGCGAGGCAACCATGTCAACGAAGATCCCATCAAAGCATAAAACGGGGGTGAAATGCGGATCCTTCCTTTGGCCAGGCGGAACAATCGCGAAGGAAAACTCCCGAAGATTTGGAACTACTTTCGGCGTTCCAACTTCATCGATGTCTGTCATTTGTTGAAACATACTGCGAAAAATGTCTCCCTCAGCATGCCTATTCCCCCAATAATAAAATTGGAACCGAAGGACGGCGAGTGCTGGAACCAAAGACATGATATCTAAGATATGACTAGTAATCATGTTGTTTGAGAGTGTGAGCTTGGAGATACCCAAACATCCGGACCGAATGAACAAGTCACGGACATTCAAGAGCGAATTGGCAAGCACGAAATGAGAATTATCCAAGTGGAAGGTCTCCAAATTCGGTGTCGTCACACTTTCGATCAGGTCTTCGTGTGATCCTCGGAAGTGTTTCAGCCGTGGTAAAATAATCGGGGGATTTTCTGCACGCAATCTCTGAAAGACAGACACATGGAGACTTGTGAATGTTTGTAGGTGTTGGCGGCATGAACGAAGAACAGCGAAATATGAGTCAAGAACAGTTGTTGGTGGCGACCTGTAGTCCTCGTATGAAATAAGGGAAGGATTTCCGGGACCAAGGACCACATCAATACCACCATGAATCTTCACAGTACGCAAGCGGGGAGCCAATTCAAATGCCGTGATGGATGATGTGCGAACAGGTCCACGGTGGATGACAAGATTTTCCAAGTTTCGGAGACGACCACGAGCTTTAGCGAGAATACTGTGGATCCCCAAACATTGGTGTGAAATTTCTAGCGACTGCCAGCGTTCACAGTTGTCTATAAGTAGTTGGAAGATTTCTTTGGCTTTGTCTTCGAAGATTGGTACCCGTTCTGGGTAATCGAAGTACACTGAAATGTTATGCCTGCGCGATCGAGTGAGACATGTTCTGACAAGGGAAAGAGGATCTGTCTGGTGAATGTGGCGGCCATAGATGCTAATATATAGATTAGACCAAAGGGCTCCAGAACATGTCAGCGCGGTGGCTCTCCAATGACGACTGACACGACTGAGAGACCAGGGACCATCGGAGGTGTTCAGGACGGAGTAGCCGTCTTGTTCAACGGTATGTTGGAAGATCTCAGAGAGAATTTCAGCGGGAAAGCGACGAAGAGGAGAGATAATGGATCGAAGTTTGGACTGTGTTCGCAGCATCGCAGCGCGACGCTTCCGCAAAGTTTCCAGAGCTCTCGAGAGCTCTTTTTCATCTTCATCAGCCTTATCGATTGACTGGCCAATGTCCCGTAAATATTTTGTAATATATGCCATCTCTATATCATGAGGCGCGTCGTTGTTTTCCAGGTACATGGAAACATGGGCGGGAATGAGATATTCGTCGCCCAACTGAGGCATGGTTTCGGAATAGGTCATCTGAATACGTGATTCTATAGTTATTGCGGCTACTTGAATAGATTATTACGAACCTTGAAGAGCCTCGATGTGCTGTACCACAATTCCAAATTGTCTCCTACACGTCGATGTCCGATTTAGCTCGTTTATTGCCTTAGGGCTTAAGAGTGCGATGAGGTTTCCTGGTATGACGCCAGTACAGGCGTGGCAGGATTTATGGTGCGACGAGGAGATTTTAAAGGTGATGGCGGCGAGTTGAACCTGAGTGGCAGACATAGTGTGTCTTTTAAACAGCTTTTGTGCGCAAATTGACCTGCCGCTGGCGGCATGTCGGCAGCCTAAGGACAATTGATCTCGGTCCATGGCACTACGACCGTGATCTCGTTGTCTCTTTTCAGTCATGATTCACCACCAATACCAATACCACCATACGCTCGTGGTACTTTATCAACGCTTCGACGCCAGGTGCTCATGCTAGGCTAATGATATACGTTTGTCATTCAAATTAGCAGGGGAGGAAGATGGAGTGCACTGCGACTTAGGACACACGCCCACTTAGATGCCAACGAGATGCTAAGGTATGCTCTCTTTCTCGACCTGAATTCTTGCGTGCGTATCCGTGAGCTTAGGCCGAACTACCCTGGAGGATGTAAACACCTTGGTCATTGCGTAGTGACGAAAGGATAGCCAGGTAGCTGTGAATATACTAGTCGCTCCATTTCTCCTAGTCTGGTGGTTGTCGCGCCCAAAGTTATGGACGATCGGGTCTATTACAAATTTTACATAATCTGGCAATTATGTCACCGCGCAAGAATTCACCGGCTTGCCTTTATTCTTCGACAACGTCCTGCAACGTGCTCAATATATTGACATTATGTCCCCTGCGCATGCATGTAAGACACCTCAAGGCTTGGAGGCACTTAAACGTGTTGTAGCACGTCGCATTCCGCAGTGGAAGGACAGTCTCCGTGATCACCAGCAACAGTTCATCCCTCATATTCTCGACGGCGACAACCTCCTTGTTTGCACAGCTACCGGCGACAGAAAATCAGCATATTTTACAGCTCCCATTCTGGCTTACATTGACGTACGTGATGATCTGGATATGGAATTCCGCTGATGATGGAGCTGGAAGTGCTGAAGAAATTGATGTAGATCATTTCGGCAGTGTGTTCAGGCGTGGGGAGAGGCTGGAGCGAAGGTGAACAATCCGATAAGATAGAATTTGATGGTGTTGTGTCGCTAGCAGAGGGGAGAGACTACTGAGATTCGTCGCCATAGTTATGTGGTGTTATGACAGGTATAGTGAGTTTGGCCGTTCCTTGATTGTTGTATTTTCGCACTTGAGATGCCATGGGCAAAGTAGAATAGGTAGTAAGGCAAAATGATGCTTGAAACGCGTCAAATGAGGAAACGTCAGGTCAAACGAGAGAGAGAAGGAGCGAAACGCATGGAATTAATGACGCGTCGTGGTCACGTTTTGGCCAAATTACATAATAGGGTCAGTTGTCCATAACTCGATCGACTTAGACAACAGACTACATACACACCGTCTCTCCCTTCCTCAATAGGTGTGTATCGTCCGTCTGTCTAGGAGAGACTACATTTCTCCCCTGTGACAACCTGGATACCGTACAGCCACTATGTACCAAGACTTTGTCTCGATTTCACCGTACTAGTTTGAGTGTTTTACTCCGCCTTTGATTACCGTACGCGTATTCTTTATTTTATGCGCATATACACTTGCCGCTGTTATATAGTCTGACTTTTCAGTCGGTGCGGAGTGTCCATCGTGATGTTCCGAGCGGAAGCCAAGAATAGGTGACCACGTTTATCGTCGCTCTCCGTTCCCCTAGAGGGAGAGGCTAGAGCCTGGTCATTTCCGAGCCAGTTCACAAGTTTTTGTTAGTTCAGCAAGTCGCTTCCAATGTTGTCTACCATGTCGTTCCCCAGAAGCAGTAAATGAAATGTTGAGGACCCGTACGAACCGTGTGTAGACTAAAAATCCTCCCATCCTTTCGACGGGAACTATTTTCTGACCTGAGTGCTATGCCACATGTCTCTTAGCGCGCCATACCACAGCGCATAATCTACTCCGACTCGCCATTCATCCTTCCCTCTATGTCTCTCTTTGAGGGATGCCTTGACTTCATCCTTTCCCCTTGTCTTTGTTTCAACAATAAGCTCCCGAGTCTGATCGTTAACAATGAGGTTTTAGATCTAGTTGATTTCGACACAGTGCCTTGTCTCCAATGTGGAAACGAAAGATCCATTTTTAATTGTGTGAAGTGTGGTCCGTGGAAGCAGGACAGTCCTCCTGATCCCAGATCATTCAAGTGCCAGGCCAGTCGCATGGTCTTTCACCTCCTCGATTGCGGGTATTTTAACTGGTGGATTTCGTCAACTGAAATCATCTAACCCTCACAAACCTACGAACTATGGATGTCTCGTTTTCAGTGCGTACTCTCCAGTTCTTCATGGCGCGTCAATTGCTCATTTCTCTGTGCTTTCCTCATGTTTATACCTACAACTACAAAGGAAAAATAGTCAAAGGCGTCGTTCAATCCACGAGTCGGACCGCGGATGTGAGTATCATCGTTTTGTGGTTTATTCGAGGTGCAGTTTCGACTGACACGAGCATGGTAAAGGGTACACAGTCTATTGAGACCAAGCTCAGTGATGGGAGGACAGTAACGTATCCGTGAGTAATCCGCTTTCTATATTAGAATTTCCAACACCTTATGAGAGTAGAGTTGCAGGTGTGTCACTGGACTGGAATCAGAAAAGCGGCGAGTAGACAGATTGTGTTATGACTTACTCATAGATTTTACCCCACAAACATACTCCAGGCGGTTATTGGGAGTCGTTTCATCGGGACTTCAAAATAAGAATGTCTATGTGCCGTTGTATTAGGTTCACAACGCGCTGGGAAGTTCTCAAAGAAAGGCATCGCTTCCGGCCAATCAAACCTGACTATGTGACACCCGTCCTGCTTATGATATTGTCATTTCTCTCAAACATGTAATGTCGCGTCGTGGAATGCTATGGAACACCTTATATCTCTTGAAAGAAGGAAATATAGACACACATATCAAAGCGACACTTACTTGACTACTTTACAAAGGCCGACTACCCCACACAGCACTCGGAAGCAAAGAGCGGGCGGGAAATATTGCGTCAATATAAAGAAAGAAAATGATTAAAAGTCTACCAGCCGAGCGTCATCCACATCTCCCGGTACTCTGGAAATCTCGAACAAAACAACCTCACCCGCTTCTCCGTTTCCTTTCGGAATTCTTTATCAAACCGCTCCAGTGCAAACTGTTTCCAGCGTGTTGCATTTGTCCTTTCGTGCATACTCATTCCCTCAATGATGATCTTCAACAACGAGCATATATCTCGCGCATCGGCATCCTGCTTGCTCCGAAGACGCGGTAGGTCGGAGTCCATGTTATCCTTCCATCCTTGAAGTTTATGCAGCAGCAGGATCGACATGGGAACAACCGGAAGTCCCTGCTTGTTGACGATAGCCTCGGAAAATATCATCGGCAGATTCATTATCCCCGGCTTGAGGATATCGACCTTGGTCTTCGCCAGTTTCCCTTCTACGTAATCTTGGTACCACAGGACCTTCCACGTTGCGCCGGGTGTTTTCGCGTCAACAAGCTGGAAACGATGCTGATTCTCTGTAACCAAATTTCTCTTCAACAGCTCTAGATCGCAGGTGTACGATGACATCACTATGTCGATGTCCTAGCACCACTTCGTCAGTATCACGAAGAAGATATCGCAAGTAGTAGTTAACTCACATTTGGTAGGCGGTCATTCCCATAAAGGTAGCAAGCCGTACTCCCAACGATCGCAAATGTGTAGCCCTCATCTCTAAGGATACGAGTCACTTCTTTCGCCGCGCGGAACACGATAGCTCGAGGACCGCACGTTGGGATCACCGGACTAGCTCGAGAAGTCGAGGTTCCGGCGCCTGAAAGTGAGGTACGCGCGTTCGGCGTTACAGATAACGAATTACGGGATCTTGTTGTGTCTGGCCTGTCATCCTCATCGTCAGATATAACGATAAGCAGACCAAGAAAAGCCTCTTCCATGTCCATGGGAGTGGTCGAACCGGGGAGCGACTCGAAGAGGCGGGTAGATGGTGACTGTTACAATGAAAGACGGTTCGAGTCAATTTCGGCACCGTGCTGATCTTGCTCCCAAATAGTGATGTTGTGAATAGATACTACATAGCAAATTGCAAATCATGGATCGTGTTACTACTCACGTGTTTCGTTTGAATGCTTTGATTTTGATGCTTG
Source organism: Armillaria borealis (assembly GCA_030435635.1). Lineage (NCBI taxonomy): Eukaryota > Fungi > Basidiomycota > Agaricomycetes > Agaricales > Physalacriaceae > Armillaria > Armillaria borealis. The sequence continues at coordinate 6,366 of JAUEPT010000377.1, read as the reverse complement.
TCTTCCTTTGTCGCTTCTTTCCTTCCTCCGTGGTTCCTCAAATGGATGACCCTGCTTGGACTGGAAGTCTGGAACCCAAGAATGACCTGCATCTGTGATGTAAACTCTTGGCTTTTACTCGTCTGGTAAGCGTAATTTTGTCCTTCTTTGACGGGATTCGCCTGATATTTGTTTGCCGTCTTCGAGTGCTCGATGAACCTATGAGATAGAGAAGCTTCGAAGTTCGGAGGTGAACGTCCTCATATTTGTGAACCTGAAATATTATGACAACGGTGTATGTAAGGAGAGCAGTGTGAGTCCCAACGTCTCCGCAGCAATTACCTTCTTCAAGAACCTCGTTAACAGCATATATGCATCCTCATTTGGCCGTCCGCTCCTTGCACTTTGGCGTCGGTCCTCACTCTCTGAATGGCGAACAGCGTCGGGAGGACCTGTCTGGATCAGCGTGCAGAACGATGATATGCGTAACTCGTGAAGACACCGAGTCCCGACTGAATTGGCTCATAACCAGACCGGTAACCATGTCACTTCAAGCTCAGCCGTCGTATATCACCTTAAAAGCTCAAGCCTCCTGTACTGCTGTGGCTGAGCGAACTAGGTATCAATTTGACTGAGTCGACTCTTGCTTTGGCCTAGCGGGACTCGTGAACATCGCCGTTTCACGGGTTGTCCAAGCTGACGAGTTCCCTCGTAATCCGGAAATACGACGGCTTTCTTGTCTTGAAAGCAGACCGGAGTCGATTTCGGCACCGCGTCGACCTTGGAAATTCAAATAATGTAAGTAACTCCATCCAACGAAGTTGAAGCCTGAGTCAAGTGTGACACGTCAGGTACATACTCGACGACACAGCAGCCAGGGTGCCGATGATAGGTATTGTAGCAAGGAAGAAGGGTACTAGTCAATATACATGTGTTAAGAGGAAACAAATATCACGTATCGATCGTCGCACGAGATGATCAGCCCGACTCTTGAGTTCAACTTGAGTTTCCTCCTCGGATCGGAGTCAACGTTAGTACTGCACGAATGCTCGAATAGTTTGCGAAGTAAAAGAGCAATGCGCGCCTGCAACTATGATCAATTCTGGAATGACGAACAGTCCCGTTCCCACCACGTAGTTCATAGGTATTCATACCCTCATTCAAGTCGCGAGGAGAGCTAATGGCCACAGAAAACAGGTCCCGTACGCAGAGAGAGCAAGACGAACAATATCCTATGCACCCATGAAAGCTCTCATGATAGAGACTAATGGTCTGGTCGTCAATCTTCTAATATTCGATTCGGCCGAACACAAAGACGCTGGCCCGACATACATACAAGTGTCGACACAATGACAGGAAAGTCATTTCTTCGCCGACTATGAAAGTGATTGAAGGCCTCGTCTGATTGAGAATTGTCAGTGACAGCATAGCTACCAATAGTAACGATGACGATAACAGGAACAAATGAAATAGTTGGCCAAACCGCAACGGCTCATCCCATTGCCAAAGCAAAGCAGCATCCAAACTAAAAATAGAATATTGGGTTCTCCGTATCCGGTCCGGTACGTGGCGTATATCTAGCGTTAAATTCGTATCAGTACGACAGAAGACAAAGAAGCGGGCTCATCACCTTGCAGATGACGAATATCCTTGAATTCAGCCTGACGCTTGTCGTTCGAGCTACGAGGCCGTTGAGCAATATTGATCTTGACGGAAGTAAGACCTGTAATCGTGAACTTCAGCACATATTTACACGGAGAAGAAACAAAGGAAATGAATCAGGTGGGAAAAGTCTCCTCGTGTTAGTACCTCCGAGGATAGACAACGGTATGCAATCATGGGAAGAGGGAATGAATTATTGCTCACCTTAAAAATAAAATGAAGGCCGATCAAAGATCTAAAAATAATCTCGTCAGCGAATTCTGATAATATCGAAACCAGGCAAGGTAATCTCAGGGTGAGAAATTACGGACGCAACAACTACGCGCATCCAGCCCAACGGAGCCGTCAAGTGCAAGGGGAATGTGCGCTTCATCAGACGACACTGCATAAAGAAGGCGACTCACGCTGTAGTCTCAGAAGTCGATAAAGTCAAATTCAAGATGGGCAAGGGTAGCATGCCATCGAACTCGCGAGCTTAGTCTACCCGCCAAAAGGCAATGTCTAAGAGTCGCGCCCGTGTGAAAACTAACTAACGTAGTCTCGGCTTTCAGTAGCTTTTGAAGTTCGCGAATATGGGCGGCTGAGGAGGGAGATAATGGTAGCTCTATGAAGGAGTGGTAAGAGATGACGTCGGAGGGGTTCACAGTATCGTCGACGAGGGCGGTGCCGGTTTCCGATGACACTTCGAATGACGCTGCATCGAAGACAGAAAAGCTGTCGTATTTCATCCAACTCGCGAACTTGAACGGCCCAGTAAACGGCGATATTCAGTCCCCACTACACCAAAGCCAGAGTCAATTGTCCGTTGCCTTCAAGCAAGCAAGTATAGCGCACCTCGGTCAAACCCTGCCTGGTTTCGCCAGCCACGGCAGTACAGGAGACGTTGAGCTATGTCGCGATAGACGACAACCGAGCTGGAGGCAACCTGGTTACCGGTCCGGTTACGAGTCAATCCAGACGGTAGTAGACACGTCATTGTTGTTGCGGTACTGCACAACGACCCACATCTGTCCACTATTCGGAGAGTCAAGTTCGACATCAAGTGCCAGGAGTAGACGACCAGGATAAAAGTGCATATATGCTGCTAGAGAAGGTTCAAGAAAGGTAACTTTTGCCAAGACTTTAGCACCCACATTGTTCTCCTTCGTCGTGACATCTTCAGCTGCACGCGCGCACCCCATAGGCCTTTCCAGTCCAGAGGTACTAGCAAGCCCTCGAACGACGAGCTGTGAACAGATATTACACCATTTTTGTCAAGCAAGAGCAATATCGCACATACCAGTGGTCATAGTCGAGGAGACATATACGTACGACGCCACACGTACAGGTCACTCGCGAGGATGGGGAGGGAATCACCGTCGAGATATGTATGGAACATCGGAGAAGGGAAGTAAGAACATGGCGTGGCAATCATCAGAATATGTACAACTAAAGGATACACGTGAGTAACGTGTTCCATGATATGAAATTCGGATCATTGTCATTTCAGAACCTCATATTTCGGCAGACACGTTAAATTTGCCTTCTGCCTGGCGATTTAGAACCCCAAAACCTTGTGAGATGAAGATTCGCAAGAGTCTCATGCACATCCTGACCCGGAAGTTCGTCTTTATTGCGAGCTCACAAGCTCCCGGTTTATCTTCGGTCTAGGGCTTCGCACCGTCACCGTACATCTGGAAAAGCCTTTTGCTCACCATAGACCGGTCCCGGTGATATAGAGTGAGCCGTGCTATGTATCGGATATGTAGCCCATGCTTTCTATAAAGTAATACATCGCACAAACAACACTATATAGCTCCGTAGTTCCATAGCACGGTGTAGTTCTGCTCGCAATCAATCACAATGACACGATCTAGAATAACGGCCCTGACACAGCATTCACTGTATATAAACCGCCGCTTGAATTCGCAACTTAGAGAACTTTTTTACACCCTCCTCCCAACTCTCAAGTCTCTGAAGTACCGATCCCTCTCAGTCAAATACTAGTGCTGCATGAACTACTGAATCTTAGGGTCGACTCTCGAGTTCTTAGTAGTAATTTACTGTGGATTCACATTCTATTTACTCTATCCTACAGTATCTACCATGTACTACATACTTACTTGTGAATATAATGTCCCATTCCTCCTCCTATCATCTCGCAACTTGGACCAGCAGCCGTTTTATTTCAAACTTTCTCAACCGATCCATTCTAACGGGCTGCCACCGTGCCTGAGAACAAATTTCCGTGATGCGTAATAAATTGCATCACGCCATCGAGGCTGTAGCACCCATAGCGCCATAGACCACTGCTACCATAGCGCGGGTGGTGCTATATGACACTGGATATCGGGGGGTTAGCTATTAGCACTATAGGCACTACAGGCTCTATATACGGCTATATATCCAAGGTGCATTTTCCAGATGTATAGTACGGTTGTACGGGTGCCGTCGTACGGGTACCGTATCCGTACCGTCAGAGGGTTCCATCGATTTTGGATCATACGGGTCCTATACGGGTACCTGAAAACGGACAAATTAGTGAGTTTTTTTGACCGTTGTGGATACAAAACGATGAAATATGACCATTTCTGTTATATTTGATGCTGGTTTCTGCTCTTATAGGTAACCGTCGGTGCATATACGGTAATGATGGCCGTCACAGTCACCGTACCGTCAAGGCCGATTTTTCTGACGGTTGACAGCCGTCCTCTATACGGCCGTACACCGTTTACGGTACGGTGCGAAGCCCTACAAGTTCGGTCAATAAGATACCCAAATCCCGTAGCTCAGACATTACACCGACCTGAATGCTGCCGTTCGCTATCGTTCCAGGTCTTCCTGCAAATTTCTTATCAAAAAGGGCTCCAAACTTAGGACGTGTCTGGGAGCGGTGCCACAAGCGAAAGTGATGATCATCCTTCTTTGGTCCTTCGTGTTACTGATACGAGTAATTCGAAATATTTTTCGTGGACCACGCCATCATTTAACTAAAGGTACTGTGCTAGTACTACGTCTTACTGGGACCCCGCTCGTTTCCAAGCTCGGTTTAAGCGCTTCTGTTGCTTAGCTCATGCAATTATCATCCCGCTCGCTCCAGGTGGAATTTCAACTATTCAGACCCGGACATTTCTCCTCCTCCTTCGAAGACGGATCCTTGACCATCACATATCCTATCCTCAATATCCTCTGAGCTCCAGCGCGACACCTTCCATCTAGTCCAACACCTATCCTTCTCGCTTCGTTATACGTGAGATAATCTTTCGATTACATTGATCATCCTCCCTCTGTGGGACGTACTTACTACAGGCTGTTTAGGACGGACAAACAAGAACAGAGATGAAAGGAGATGGGAGAGAAAGGGAGGAAAATATACGGTCCTAATTGAGAGAGAACAAGCTCGAGGTGAAGATGTGCTTATATCGAATGGTCCATAAATGATTGAATAGTCTAAGCCCCCCGCTTGCAGGGTTAACTGAAGGAAAAGTACTATGTTTCCAGCGTAGCGTCTAAGAATCTCATGGGACAATAGCGATGGTATTCGTCATAGATACGTACTTCCTTTGGCTCTGTTTTTTGGTATGCCTGGGATACCACCCATGGTTGGAGTGCGCGTTGACACGTTGATCCTTTAACCTTCTTCGCTAGCAAAAGTCTTTTTACCACATGTTCTACACGAAAAAATTTTCACAACATTCGCCGAGGTAGCATCGCACTTTTCATCAGGCAAGTCAGGATTTAAAGGTATGACGCGTTTTTAATATCCAGGAAGGAATATTACTCTGCGTGAGGAGCCTATAGAGAAAAAATGAGCTCCGAGCCATAGTTATCGCGGCCTCACGGAGTCGAACCGTAGAGATCGTTTCCGCTCACGTTACCGCGACCCTTCCTTTGCAGTGCGGTGAACCCAAAATCTAACAATATCGTGGGTACGGAAATCGGGACAATGAATTTCCCGCCCACGCCGCCCATATCTCATGGCTGCGTTCCTTTTCCTTGCGCGACGCACTCCTAAATCTGGTGCTGTGTTGAATGGTGTGTGAAGTGAAAGAATCGGACATTCCCGAGAGCATGCGGTAACGCAGACAGTCTGTCTGTCGAGCACGGTATCGGTTAGTGGTAGTGCTGTTGGTTGTTTGAAACACGCACCTCACCACAGACTGTTTGGCTGAGGAGTAAGTAGATCACATAGCAATGTTCCGATAATCTGCATCCTTGCCAGTGGAGCTTTATAACACGATAGATCAAGCATACCTACCACTGATCAATGGAAGAGCACCTTGTGTGTCGTGGTTCGAGTCCTCGTGGTGGCATTTTCAATCTTGTTGTTTTTTTAAAGTTATCTTTATAACCCCGAGCTCTCCTCAACAGAAGAATTCTAGGCCCGATACGCCGTTATATGCGGCCATTCTTGTTAAAGGCATGTATCTCGGTAACATGGCGCAATTTGCATCTCTGATTCCTTTTATTTCACAGTATACTATCCAATTCGACGCTCCTGTTTCTATTTCGTGCTTTGGAATGTTTCGCGAGGTCTTATGCTATAGCCGTGGTGCTACCAAGAATTGCTGGCTCATTTGTAAAGGTGTAAGCATCTATGGTTCGATTCCGTGTTATGGCTATTCGGGAAATCGCGTCTCCGAGCGCAGTTGTTTTTGGCTTAGGTTTGTCCAGGATGCTACCCGTCGTTCCATAAACATTTACTGAACAGCAATTTTCGTTGAATGAGACGAGCGGTGACAAAAA
>JAUEPT010000376.1:0-25462 GCA_030435635.1 Armillaria borealis | reverse complement strand
GTGCTACGGGTACTACCGTTGCATCGGCATCTATCTCTTCCAAGGCGGAGGAGGAGACGTCCTCTGAAGAGAATTATGTCACTGCCTCTCAAGGTAGCAGCTACGCTACTCCAAGGTCACCGTCCATTGCGTCGTTTGAGTCGCTGCCCTCGATTCCTTCGCTCTACAGTACTGCTGATGAAGGGACGGCAACATTTCATACGGCTTCCGAATGCACTGAGTACAGTACAGCCGAACTGTGTCCTTCGAGTCTTGGTGATATACCTTCTGAACACAGTACGCCGGCACCCTCAGTTAAGGAACCCTCGGTAAAGGAACCCTCGGTGAAGGATGTCGAAGAAGAAGCGGTCGAGCTTTCGAGAACTCCCAGTGTGAAGGAACTGCCTCTCCCTCCCCTTCCGACCGAGTCGCCTGTTGCTATTCAGCGTGAAATTCCACGTGAGGTTCCCCCTGAACATATCGCTCTTCCAGAGTCCTCGGCAGAATCATCAATTGGGGAGTCATCTCTTCCTTCCATCACGAGTGAATCACCTCTCCCGACACCGACGCGTTCGACCTCAGAATTGCCAACACCTACGCCGTCTTCGTTGACGCCTTCTGTTCCGCCGACTTCCCCGCAGCCAACGATACGGACCATCAGAAGCATTTCTAGTATCAGCTCGGAAATTCTTCCTTCTTCCAGCCATTTGACGACGTCGTCGGTCCCTTCATCTGCTGGTGTCCCAAGCAGCCCAAGCAGCAGCTCCATTCCTATGACTCAAGCAACGCCATCAGTGCTTCCTACTTCCGCTACGATACCTACAGAGTCTAGTCTCAGTCTCAGCGTTAGCAGAAGCGCCACGCCTAGCGTCTCGAGGTCTCCGTTGACTCCTTCCATAGTGTCGACGTCCACGACGCCCTCGACTGCGGGTCGGTTTGCTGTAGAGACAGATACGACGTGGGATTCGTCGCAGCTAGCACCGTCGCCTTCAATAATGTCGGTCGCTTTGCACGATGGACGAGACATTTCATTCGATACATCGATTCTAAGGCCAACTGGATCGGTTTATTCGTCGGGCGATAGAATGAGTACCATCCCTGAGACGCAGTCAGCCATTACGCCTCATGAGCTTCTGCCGACGCTGTCTCCTGTATCGTGGCCAGAAGCGTCGTTGTCTCCAGTGACCTTTCCTCCTTCCTCTTCGACTCCCGGGCCTGAGTCTCCTTCTGTCTTGTACCTGAGTCCCCCCGGACCGACCAGCTTTACGCGGACTCCTTCAAGTGCCTCGACTAGCTCGTATAGCTCTGACAGGACCATTGATACCTCCTTCCTCGATTCAAGCTCTGTCATCGATGAATGGGAAATGGAAGAAGCAGCGAGAGTAGCAACTCCCCGCTCCCTTCCCTCGACATATCCCAGTTTGTTGACAACACCGATTGCGTCTGGTGCACCATCTGCTGTACCATCCATGGCGCCTTCTACTCTTCCTTCTGTTGTGCCCTCTGTAGTGCCTTCGGTTGTAGCATCGGCGGTACCATCTGTGATGTCATCTTCGAGATCTGTAAGTCCAATGATATTTCGTGTGTCCCATCTTTTGTTAACATCAACCAATCTATCCAGGGAACTCCTCTTCCGATGCGCCCTCGTAGTATGCAAACACCGCCTGTGCCAACACCGTCGGAACGAACACCATCGGAACGAACACCATCGGCGCGGACTCATTCTGAGCGAGCACCGTCGACGCGTCCTCCATCAACACAACCTCCGTCGACGCATACTCCATCAGCACGTCCTCCGTCGACGCGTCCTCCGTCGTCACGAGCGATGTCTGAGCGATCTTCGTCTGCACGAACACCATCCGTACCACCGCCCTCCGCCTCAACGCCTCCTGCCTCGACGCCTCCTGCCTCGGTGCCGCCTGTTCCAACGCCATCAGGCTCAACACCGTCGATCCCAACGCCCTCTGTTCCAACGCCCTCTGTACGTACACCGACCGGCATCTCACCCTCGGTCAGTCTATCTACGCCTCGAGGGGATACAACACAGAGAGCATCGTGGTCCGACACGGCGTCGTCTGCGTCGAAGTCGTCTTCAGCAACTCCAACTGCACGTCAAGCGTCTCGCAATATCTTTGATGATCTGGACAATTTGGCAAACGAAATTCGTGCATACGATCAGAATCGGGAAGATGAGAACAGTGATTTACAGAACATGCTTAGGGGTATCCATAATGGCATTAGAGAACTATCCGATCTTGTTCATCCTCGTAGCCCGCCTCAACCTGTCCGACCACAGCTTGTTGAGGAACGAGTGGGAGGCAGTAGCGTCATGTCGGAAGAGATTGAGACACCCCATGACTTTAGGCTCGTACCGTCCGAACTGGCTCCGTCGAGTTTGGATAGTAGTGTGTCATTCCTATCGTCCCCTTACAGTCTCCGTTTTCCTCCAACGGAAAGGGCGGATTCTCCTACGCCATGGGATTCAGCGAGCGCGTATTCGCCGCCTTCGTCGTCATCTTCCTCTTCGCCGTCGTCGTCAAGTCCTCCATCCCGTGTATCTTCACCTGATAGAGAGTCTACGGAGGGTTCTGTGACACCCATACCAACGACCTTCCCATCCTCGCCGCCTTTGCCGCCTCTCCCGGTTCCGCCGCCAGCTATGCCTCTGCCTATACCGGTGCCTGCTGTTCCGCCTGTCTTGCCCACCTCTCCGCCTAGCAGCTCGTCATCTTCGTCCGATGTGGTTCAGGTACCTGATTATTCGGACATTTTGGCTTCTATCAAGGATGATCTACGGTCACTCCTTGATGGACAAGGGTCGATGGCTGACTTGGTTCGATCTCGTCCTGCCCCAGATAACAGCGAAATTCTCGATAGGCTGGGCAGATTGGAGGACTTACTTCACGATTTGTCTGATAAAGTTCGTCAAGGACCGTCCTTGCCTCCTGATGTTTCATCTCGGCCTGACGTATCGACGCCTCGACCACCTGCACCACCCTTCCCAGAGCCTGACACATTTGTGGCTCATCCACCAGTCTTTCCGCCTCCCCAGCCTATGCCCGAGCCTGAGATCCCTCCTCCACCTCCACCTCGATCTCCTCCCCCACATATGCCTGAGCCTCATGTGCCACCACCTCCAGAGTCGGTGTCAGAACCTTCCGGATCTTCTTCTACGGGAAGTTATTTCCTTGACAGGTTTGAAGACCTTTTAGACAACCTAAGGCGAGGACAAACTATTGCTCCCACTCCACGACCTGCTCCCGGAACACGACCCTCGGTCCTTCAAGAACTCGACAATCTGATCTCTGGCCGACTGGAGAGCTCTCATGTAACGCCACCAGAGCCCTTCAGAGGGTTGAGATTTGTTCCAGGTCTCAGACCTAGAGAGAGTATCGAATCTCTATTGCAGACACGACCGGCGACAGAGCCTCCTCCAACACAGTTCCCCGACTTGGGACCTCCTCGTCCCTCTGGACCTGGCCGCCCAAGAGCACAGCCCCGGCGGGGTCCTAGAGCACCACGGCAGCCTCAGCCTCAGCAGCCTCCACAGCAGCAACAACCACAAGTACCGTACCAGCAGCCACTGCCATCATCGCCGCCAACATCTTTGCCACCATCTGCTATTCCTCCGCCCCCGATCTTTGACCGACAGGCAGATGTCCCTCATGAGCGACAACCTGCAAGAGGACCTACTCCAAGGCCTGTTATAGTATGTATCTTCAAGGGTACTTGAAGGCACATATTCATGGATTTCTTTTAGCCTACCAACTTGTACGACGATGGCCCTGCTGACCGTACGCAATCTGCGCCACCTCCATCAAATCTGGGTCGCGATGACGACGTTCATGGGGAGAGTTGGTATAGACGTGTAAGTCTTTCTCTGGTGTAGCAACTTTGTAATTAAATAGCCTGTTCAAGCGACGACCTGGTGGAGGCGATGGAGGTGATGCCGGACCTAGTGGACTTGGTTATGGCGCTCCGCCTCCTCCGATCTTCCCTCAACAGCCATCGGCAGGTCCTCAATATATGCCCATGCCTCCTGGACCTGTAAGAATTCAATCCTTGAGCTAAACTTAACACTAACCCACTATGATGCTAGATCCGCGTGGATTTACCTCAGGAGTTCAATACTATTCTTGCCATCCTTCGAGTAAGGATCACTTTGAACTTATCTCAATTGATCATTGTCTAAACGCACTCTTAGGAAAACCGGTTGGCTCAACTTGCGACCGTAGATCAACAACGAGAACTCATGCGGTATTTGCGAGGTCTGAACGGATGGCTGGAAAACGATGTTCAGGATCGACAGAACGAAATTCGAGGAGTGATTGCTCGAGTGGAGCAACTTGGCAACGAGATCCGTGGTTTGCGCAGCGGTGGACGTAAGTATTTTTATGCCCACAGTAACTTAAGGCTAATTAAATTGTAGGCCCTCCGTCTGATGGTTCTTCAAGCTCAGGTTTGTCAGACGGAAGCTCTCCCGACCGTGGGCAGGGACCTTTCCCCGCGCATATACCTGGAATGCCGCCCGGTTTTGTTCCTGATGGTCAACAGGGTGGGCCGCAGATGCCCCAGCCTGTGGTACCCGAACAATACGTCATTAATCAGCCCGCACCGGTTATTCCATTTGGTCAACCCGCGCCAGTGATTCCTCCAATGGCGGGATACCCTCAGCAACCACCTGTGATTCCTCCAATGACGGGATATGGTCAGCCTACTCCTATAATTCCACCCATGAGTGGTTATCCAATGCCCATGCCTGAACCTGTCATTCCGGGGGGCATGGGTGGAATGCCGGGTATGGGTGGACCAGCTGAGCCATTCTATCCGCCTCCAGCACCGTTAACTACGTTCATTCACGAAGATGCTAGTCCGTCAAGTAGCAGTGCGTCAACTTCACATTCGAGTCGATCAGGATCAGGATCCCCGCGTTCGGACGCTTCTCCATCTGTTCACTACGTCCCGGCTCCTGGTACGACGGCACATGATGCTGGCCACCCTGGTACTCCTCATCCTGGCCGGGGTCCCAGTCCGCCCATTGTTACAGTTCCTACGGCTGTTCCGCATCATACAGGGACTGATGTCTCATATCACCCTCAGTCTGGTCCGTCTGTGGCTCCTGCAGGAGCTGTCCCTGCGCCACAGCCCACGATCATCATCAATCCTCCTCAACAACCAGGAATGCCTATGGGTCCAATGGGTGTACCAATGGGACCCCCAGGAACTATGCCGCCTATGGTACCAATGCCTCCACTGTCGACTGGTATACCGATACCACAGCCGCAAACCATTGTCATCCAGCCATCGAGATCGGGATCTAGCTCGGGATCATATAGCTCGCCCCGATCAGAAAGGTCACGCAGATCACGCTCGGGGTCTCCCCGCTCAGGACGATCTCGCTCTCGTCCCCAATCACGACGATCGCGTTCTCGTTCCCGTTCCCGTTCGCGGTCGCGGTCGCTTACCCCTCCGCCTGTGCCTGTAACGGTGATGCCTCTCTCGCACTCGCGTCGCAGCAGCAGGAGCTCTCGCTCGCGTGGAAGGTCTCGCGAAAGATCTCCTCATGCAACGCAGCCTATCATCGTTTCAGGAGGCGCTCCGCTTCCCGTGCCAGGTCAACCATTGCCGCCCACTGGTCCGATCATTGTGCAACAGCCAAGTCGTAGCCGCAGTCGAAGCCGAAGCAGTAGTAGCCGCGGCGGCTACCAGCACACTCCAGTCCAACCCATGATTCCATTTCCGCCACAGACTCAGCCAACGATAGTTATTCCTCCATCTCATCCTACGCAAGGAACAGCTTTCCTTCCTCCGCCAACGCAGCCAACGCAAACAATCGTTGTTCCAGCAAGTAGAAGTTCAAGAAGCTCCAGGAGCAGCGGGAGACGCCGTGGGCGATCTAGATCGCGCTCGTCTTCCCCGCGTCACACTCAGGTCGTGATTCCGGGTCGAAGTCGGAGTCGAAGTCGAAGCCATTCTCCTGCTGCACCGATTATTATTCCGGGCGGGCCGCAGACCCAGCTACCGCCACAGCTACTACCTACTCAATACCCTCCTCAGGGAACCCAATATGTGCCGGTTCCTGGGTTCCCAAGTCAGGCGCCGACTCAACTTCCCATACCACCACCTACGACAGCTCCCATAATCGTCCAGGACAGATCGAGGAGTAGATCGAGATCCAGGAGCAGATCGAGAAGGCGTCATTCTAGAAGCCCACGCCGCAGGCGCGGATACTCCAGGAGCCCACGGAGGAGGTCAAGAAGTAGGTCAAGGACTAGATCAAGATCGAGAAGTAGATCCAGACATAGACCAAGAAGACGACGAAGCCGACACCGAAGTGTATCGAGTGACTATGACAGTGGTGGTCGTAGGCGCAGCCGTAGCCGCCATCGCCGCCGCCGCAGTGTCCATCGTCGTAGCAGAAGTCGTTCCGGAGATTCGCGCCGTAGTTACTCTCCGCGCCGCAGTTATTCTTCAAGGCGCGGTTCTCCCAGCCGCGGTCATCCGTCTCGACCATCGGAATATGCAGGTCATCCCATTGAACCTCATTATCCACCAGTTGTTGTTACAGGCCATCCTCCTGGCCCTTCTGACCATCCCCTTCCTATCCCCTTCCATGATCCTAGTCATGGTGCACCACATACGGTGATTGTGCCTTCCCGTTCAAGACCCCAATCCCGATTGCATTCTCGATCGCCTTCCCGATCGCCTTCTCCGCAGTACACACATGTACCGACGGTTGTGGTGCCGCCCAGTCGAAGTGGTAAGTTCTTGTTTAGTGTCTCAGAGTCTCTTTTATTCATCATTGATTTAGGTTCACGGTCCTCGTCTACCTATAGAAGACATGAGCCTGGAGTACCTATCTATGTACCTGCCCCACCTGGTCACGAACCATCAGTACGAAGAGCTGGCGATATAATTCATGATGAAAGTCGTGCTCCGACACGTGCGCCAACTCGTATCGTGCACTCTCCATCTCGTCCTTCAAGTCGTGTCCCGTCACCCACTCGGTCCTACGCTCCGTCTCATACTGGCACTCGCATTCATACACCCTTCGAAGATGACTATGACGATGGACGTAGATATACTCCTCCCGAACCCTCGCATACACACGGACCAGGAGCACATGGTCATGAACCGCCCTTTGGCCCCCATGAGGTTCCTTATGGTGCACCTCCCCCTCACGAGCGACCGATTGTGCCACACGAAGGCGTTCATGGAACCCCTATTGTTCCTCATGAAGTCCCTCGTAGGTCACCGAGTCTTCCTCGCACAGGCCCGCCCGGAGATATTTCACGAGGAGCTAGCGAGTCTCCCGATACATCTGCTATCCCACATGTAGTACCTCACCATGAAGATGAAGTCCCTCGCGAATCATCACCACGCCAGGTCCCACCTCCGACTCATGGTATGCCCTCCCGAGCAGCATCCCATGCGCCCACTCGAGCAGCATCCCCTGCGCCCACTCGTGCGGCATCTCGTGCGCCCACCCGAGCGGCATCCCGTTCACCGTCTCCTGGACGGTCCCGTTCTGCTACTCCTAGACCTCATTCGGAAACACCTAAACCAATACCCACACCGGGTGGTTCGGGAGGCTCGTATCGCAGTATTACCCCGCCTCCTGACCCCATGGCACCAAGACCAGGTTCATCACCAAGAGAAGGTGAAGCAGGGTCCAGAGGTGGTTATCCAGAATCAATAGGAGATGTTCCAGGATCGAGAGGAGATCATCCAGGATCGAGAGGTGATGACCAGGATCCAGAGGCGAGAGGTGGTGATCCAAGATCCAGAGGCGATCATCCAGAATCAAGAGGAGAGCATCCAGGATCGAGAGGCGATTATCCAGGATCGAGAGGCGGTGACCCAGAGGCGAGAGGTGGTGATCCGGGATCGAGAGGCGGTCATCCAGAATCAAGAGGGGATCATCCAGGATCGAGAGGCAGTGAGCCGGAGAGAGTAGGGGATCCAGGGTCGAGAGGAGGGGATCAAACGCAAGGCGTGGCGACTCCCGTTATTGATCAAGCGATCGCTGAACGCTTTGCTAATCTTGACGAGCTGGAGGGCAGACTGCAAGATGTCGCGAGACATGCCGATGAGGCGGAGACCAGTCGCGATAATCGGTTTATGGAAAGCGAAGGTGAACGTGATCGAATCTTCGAAGATGCCGAGCGTCGCAGGAATGCTGAAGCGCAAGAAGCTCGTGAAGCTTTGTTGAGTGCAATTGAAAGCCGGCTCGAGGCCCCACCTCAGCCCCCTGCTGTTGAGCCTGTTCCCGATGTCCCTCCATCTCCACCGCCGCCACCACCCGAATCACTGCGTGAAGATGACGGTCTTTCGCTGCATTCCATCCAGGCTGCGACCCAGGAAGCGATGTCCAGGCATTCCGAGGATCTCCGAGATATCGTCAAGATGGAGAGAGATGAGATGAGGGCCGAACTGGAGAGAGAAAGGGAGCAGCATGAACAAGAGCGTGCGCAAGCTCGGGAAGACATTGAACGTGCGAGGGCGGAACTAGACGCCGAGCGAGCCAAGGTGGCTGAGGAGAAGGATGCGAGGATACGTGAGTTGGAAGAGGAAATGGCTAAGATGAAGGAGGAAATGGAGGCTGAGAAGGCCCAACGGGAGGCTGAGTTTTTGCAACAACGTGAAGAGGCGAGCAAGGAGCTGACAGATGGATTCACTGGTTTGAATGCGGGTTTGGAGGCTCTGCAGAACATGATGAATGAGCAGAAACAATGCTGTGAAGAAAAGAAGGCACTGAATGAGCAGCGCTGGGCGGAGAAGGAAGAGAGGAGGAGCAAGAAGACTGGAGATACAGACGAGATGCTCGTTCTGTTGAAGCGGATTGACGAGATGGTCAACGAGTGCCGGGAAGAGCAAAAAGCGGCCAAAGAAGCTGCTGAGGGCAAGCCTGGTGAGTTGTTTCCGCGTTCATATTTTCTTGAGCTTATTCCCTTTCGCTTAATAGGACCAGAGGAGATTATTGAACAGCTCAAACAGCAGAATCTGGAGCAGCAAGAGCTTCTGCGGTCGCTTTCCGAAAGTGAGTATCAATTAATACGTTATGGTTGTATGGAGATTGACGTTATTGTTCATAGATTGGCTGACTGAGTGTGCTCGACACCATCAAGAGACCGTTGATGCGGTTCGCCAAACTGCGAATGAACAAGTGCCGTTCAATGTCCAAGGGGTAAGATTGCACAAGTTTATTGTCCTCCGAATCTATGCTGATTACTCGTCTGTAGTACCTTGATGAGTTCAGTAAGGCATTGGCATCTGAAGTTCGTATTTTGCTTGGTGAAGTAGGAAAACTCCGAGAAGAGCGACGTGGACTTCAACAGTATGCCTCAATTGTTATTTCAATTATCATCTATCTGACTAGATATTCTCAGCGAAATCGGTTTCTTGCTGACCACAAGGTCCAAGTATGGTCCTGGAGGTGAATTTGATGCTGATTATGCACCTCCTTCCGCCGGGCCTCCACCGCCGCCACCGCCGCCGCCCGAGCCGATGCCGCCTCCAGAAGTTCCTCCCGCACGACCTGGTTGGAGGACCGTCAATGTGCGGCCCAGCAAGAAAAAGAAGAGAGATAGTGGACCGCCACCTCCTGCTGCACCTCCGCCTGGACCGGATCCACGCGCCCAAGTGCGTTCGTGGGCGCAATGGCATCGTGAGTAGTCGAATATTTAGCGTTTCGAGCACGTGAACTGAATTTTTCTCTAGCCGAGCCACACTTTGTACCCACTCCTCCGACCATCGAGCCTCAGTTACTCGTCCCTGATCAAGGTAGTCCGGGGTTGTTTGGACCAAGGTCACCACGAGGATCGATTATACGTTAGGCGCGGTGTTTGTGCATCACGATCTCATTAGACTTTGCTTTCATCTTCGATAATTTACGCCCATCTCATGATATGTTTTATACCGTTCATTGCTTATACCGGTATCCATTTATTCCCTCAGATTATGTTTTCTTGTCTCGTATGTACACTGCTAAGAAATTTTAATGTTGTTTTCACTACCAAGCTGTAAGTGGTAGCATCTGAGTTGAGCCTTGTCTCGCCTGTCGTCGGCATGCTGACTGTTCTAAGGGTTCCAGCTGGAGTGAAAACCTCGACAACGTTGATTTCACGGGACACATACCAATTGAGGACTCGGATATGCCGCGCCCGATGGCTCACCGCTTCCCATGAAAAAAATAACCACCTTGGGACTTGCCCAAGGTAGTAATTCCTGCTATCATCCCAGGACCCCGACGGACCCCCATCGACTAGCGTGTTGTGCCCTGTATTCCATTCTCTGCTTCTGGAAATTCTCTCCCTACTTCCTCAATCTCGCACGCCCCGTTAAGACTGCAAAATCACGTCAAATTCGTGTATTTACAACATAGTCGACTACGTACTGGTCTTCTGCATTTCCCCGTCTCCTGTTAGTTTTATTTCGACCCCTCTGCGTCGTCCTCGCCATTTTGGCCATCATTGTACCCCATTTAACTACACAGAACTGACGCTGACGGGAACAAATTTAGGCTTGTCGCACGGCGTCGATTTCAGGATTTTGGGCTTTGGATTTCACCACCCAAATTGATGCCATGAATCTGCCCGATACCCACATTTTCGTGCATTTCAAGTTCCGCCCAAAGTCAGTGCTACAAATCCGGACAAGACTTACTGCATGATTCCTCTTCACGATGTGTGGACTCGCCGCATGCCTTTTATTTTGGAATTTTGGCCATTTTTTGGCTCCAAAAACACGTCTCTGGATCGGTGCGAAAGTTCTATTACGCAGATGGCGACGCGCTTTTTCTTCACTCTCCTTCAGGCGTCGATCTTGAAGCCTAGTGTGGCCGAATACAAATCTGGTAGATCCCCCCAAAAATCTAAACAGATGCGAGGCTTCGTCCGATGTTGCCCCCCGCAGCGAGCCGACCTCGAAAATTGGGCCTTGATCTGAAGTCAGTGATGCTCATTTTAGAATGAAAAATACAAGTTAAAAATATGTTTGTACCCACTCCTCCGACCATCGAGCTCCGAGCCAAGGTGGTCCGGGGTTATATGGGCCAAGGTGCACCACGAGGATCGATCATACGTTAGGCGTTAGGCGCGGTGATTGTGTATCTTATTAGACTTTTTGCTTTCATCTACGATAGTTTACGCCCATCTCATGTTTTATACTATTCATTAACATTGCTTATACCGGTATCCATTTATTCCCTCAGATTATGTTTTCTTGTCTCGTATGTACGCTGCTAAAAAAAATTGATGTTGTTTCCACTGCCAAGCTGTAAGCGATTATGTTTTTCCGTGCGTCATGGGTGTCGGAGATTAAGTGGTGGGCATATATGGTTCCGTCCGTGTTTTGGTCAGGGGTCCGGCGCAGTTTGACGGGTAATTCTAACTCGGACATATATGATTCCGTGCTCCTACACTATGACCTCGCACCCAATCCAGCTTGCTGACTCTCTTCACTTTTCCTCATTGGCGTCGTAGTAATTACTTGGTAATTCTCTATTTTCCTCGCTGTTCGTCGCTCACTCGATTCTCCAGGACATTATGGATTCGCTCATCGTACCCATGGAACTCGTCGACAGCATGTTCGACGAGCTGGACACCCCGGGGGACCTCTTTTCTTGCTCTGTCGTGTGTCGCAACTGGCATGCGTTCGCCCAGGCGCGCCTGTTTTCTCGTATTCAGCTGGATTCCAGCTACGGCAAGCCTCCTGTGAATACTGTGCACAAGTTCTACCAGCTGCTCTCGGCGTCGCCGCATATCGCATCGCACGTCAGGGAGGTGACTGTATGCGTGCGGGCCCTTGACCGTGACGCCAAAATACCATGGGTGCTGTCCAGGCTATCAAATCTCAGGAGCCTGAAGATCCGGGGCAGCGGTCGCGTCGTCTGGGAGAGCATACCTCTGGACATCCGAGCGGCGTTGGAGACAGCAATGACTCGTGTCCCCCGCCTCGAACTCAATTCGCTCGTCTTCTCCGGCGACATGCAGCGCATCTTCTCACTGTTTGCCAAGTCGACGGTGTTAACGGATCTTGCGCTGTTCCAGATCCTTCCACGAACACCTGTACCCGTGGACATGTTGGATGGTCCGGTGACACAGGGTATTCGCTTGCGCTCACTGTCCCTCACGCTCAAACCCGAGGCCCTGACGGACACATTACACGTCCTCAGAGCTAGTATCGACGCGTCGGAGCTTCGACACTTGGCGGTCCACACGTATTCGTGGTGGGACAACAAGTCGTTGCAGGAGTTTTTGAAGATTCCTACCCTCGAGTCGCTCTCCTTTGCGCCTGCTTCTCCTCTTTGTGAGTTCTAGCTCTTCCATTTTCACTTGTTCCACTAACATCTCGAAAGCGTCCAATGAACCGGCAACATTTCCTTACGTTCGTCGAATAAGTCTGACGACTTGCGTTTTGTCCGAGCTTCCTTGGTCTCTCTCAAGCATTGTTGCGTGGTGGACAGAGCTTTTCAGCCAGTCTGAGATGCGAATGCTTGAGGAGGTCAGCTTGGAGCTGGTGGCAAAGTCTTTACTCAATCTTGAAGACAAGATGTGGGCGGACCTCGACGCTGCCTTGGCACGGCTGCCTGTCAAGAGGGTGGTAGTAACCGCTAAACATCCTCGAGTGAGCGATAGGGCCATTGAGCACGCATTCCCTCAGCTTAGGCGCGCGGGTGTACTGGACGTGTCAGGGAACTAATTTTTGTTATACATACTGGTGGATCTCTTTACGTAGGATGTTTTTTGGGACTAAGCTTTCTTAGGATATACGGTATATTTTGGGTCTCTGTTGTTGTAGGATATATTGTAGGGTACATTTCTGGTCTTCTGTGGTAGGGTATATCTCGTCCGTCAATGATACTAATGGTTATCTGGGTCTTCAAATGCTTCACCGCTAGGTTCGGTTCAAAAGATTGTCCTTCAACTGTTACGCAAAATGTAATTTTATTCTTACGGATCCAGCCGAAAAGTAGGGACAGGGCAGAAGAAGCATGCAAGATCAAAGTTCGGAACAAAGGAAGCTCGGGGGATGAATGGGTTTCGTGCGTAAAAAGACTCACCAAAAGCAACTTGGAGACGAAAATGTGTTCTTACGGGTCCCACTCCTGGGAAGCAGCAACCTGAGTGATATGAGATGAACATTTAATCCAGCTTTTGACCACCGCAAAATGATATTCCCTTCACAATAGTAAAGCTGAGGTTGAATTTCATCTCTATTCTAACCATCTTCCTTGCGTTTCTATTGGCGGGGAATTGGTCACCTGCCAGGAGTGAGAAGGAAGGGGCAGAAGGACGGAAGAACAATAGAGTCGCAAGACCAAAGTTCGGAATAAAGAATGTCACCTCTCCGGGCAGAATGGGTTTCGTGCGTAAAAAGGTGCGAAGAGCCAAGACACCCTTTTTTCATCGAGAACATGGAGTCGACAATGAATCGGCCTGAAGATTTGAATCCTGGAGCTTTGGCTGTCCCTGGACCCTTCGTCAACCGGGACTTGACCGGGACGTGTTGATGCAAATCGATCCCGCGCCTTCATAGGCAGATACTATGGATAGTGGGGGACCCACTAGGAGCGAGTGTTAGCGCTCGTTATATATGGGAGGTTCTCGTGTCGGCCCCGAGTGTCAACACAGTAGCAGAGACAAAAAAGAACAAGCCAGTGATAAACTTGATGACGCCCGTCGGGATGCAGTACAGCAATACACCCCTTTGCAACCAGAATCTTGCGCTAATAAGGAATCCATAGAGAACTGAAAAAGAGGCGAGCAAAAAAGACGATTGTAAGGCGGAAGAGCCTGCCCGGAGAGTGTTTGTTCGTGTTTGGCCAAATGATTTGGTCAATGAAGTTGAATCTATGCTCGCTACGCTCGCAATCAAAAAAGCTTCGTATGGACCATGTCTACAAATCTATGCTTTCGCAGCCTTTGCCGTTGGTCACTGTCCGACCATCAACCGAGTCGTCGCACTTGAAACATGCTCAGCGGTCTCTCATGAGTTGCACGTAGTCGTTGTCATGCCTTGGCCTGAGGAAGGAATGCGGTTCATGTTCCGTTCCTAATCATCTTAGGCGGGCGAAGTTTATGTAATTGATTGCCGACCTACGTCAGCCAATGAATACTGCGAGACGGCTGCAGATACGCCCTCGGACGACATGAAGCAATTACATAACATTCATCAAGCCATGCACATCGTGGGAGCGAAGCTTTCCTTTCAATCACCATGACGAACACCGCAATGTCAGACGAGGAACGGTACGATTATAGCACTTCTCAAAGAGCCTTTACTCACGCCCGTAACTATAGATCACGCAAATATATCCAGAGTGAGTGACGGAGTCGTCTGGACTTTGTCTCATGGAAATGTCACCGTCTAATTATCCTCGTATTCGTACCATATCAGTCGAGGTTCAGGAATTTGAGGCTAAACTGCTCACGAATTCCTCCAAGATCGAGATGAAACTCGTCGCTGGAGGCAACGTTCAAAAGTCGACCACCTTGAAAGTTCGATCTGAAGATTCTGAACACCCAGCCGCCTGGGTCATTGGTCTTGACGCGTGAGCGTTAATTGGCACGTTCGTCTTGGTGGCTTCTCATCGTGTTTGTTCTCATAGAAGTAACCTTAGCCCGTCAACGATCGTTGAATTGGAGCTCTACAGCCGCAGCTCGTTTCGTCTGCCCACAAAACTGTTTATTGGACGTGGAAAGAGCACGATATCAGACCTATTTAACGAAAAGGGTGGGGCATATTTTCTACGTACTACTGGTGCTGAATATACATTCAGCCCCTACCGTCTCTGTTTCCAATAACGCGACTCCGCCATCGGTGATATGCACCCTCAAGACTTATCGGATCAACAATATCACAGAGGCTGTAGGAGACGGCGTCAATGCCACCAACAAACCTCAGACCCCACCGGAAGCAGCTGAGGAAGTTCCTCAATTTCTGGAAGTAATCAAAACGATGATGGATGCGGTATCAGAGGTAGGTATTATGCGGCTTCACGCGACGCAACTGATACGAATTGGTGATAGGTTCATCCTATAGCTCAAGTCGCCTGGACTATTCTGTCGTTCGGCCTCAATGCGAGTATATTCTCTTCACGTCAGAATAGTTCTAATCGTATGTTCCACCGACAGGCATATATCAAGCAAGCAGACACAGACAAGCATGTTTCAAACCTTTACGACACCATGAAGTCGACTCATGAGCAGGCGAGCAACGAAGGCGCTTTGCGGAAGCGAGCCATGCTTAAAGAAACCTATAATTCTATGTTCGACAAGACCTTTGAATGCTGTGTATTTATCCAGAGTTACACGAAGAAGGGCTTTTTTGGTACGAAGAAACGGCATCCCACTTGAAACCTGGATCTTCATATCACTTTGATAGGGCGATTATTCACACGCAATGTCTCGGATAGAGCCAAAGAATTTCAGGAGGCGTTTGAAGTGTTTCGCAAGAACCTCAGGGAGGCCATCGGTAAAGATACAAATATTGTGGTCCGCGACACTCGTGAGTACGTTTTTAAACATACATATATGCACCAGGACTCAAAAGCGAACGTAGAAATGAGTGACATACTGAAGAAACTCCATCCATACGAACATCTTCTCCCACCCAAAGGATCATGCATGACGGGTACACGCGTCGAAACCATCAAACGTATCAAGTCTTGGATCGAACAATGCAGTGGAGATATGATGTGGTGCAACGGATTGGCCGGGACGGGGAAGAGCTCACTTGCGGGGTCGCTTCACAAAGACCTCGCCTTATCCCCAGGAACCCAGGGACGGAGCCATCTCGGCGCCTTCATTCGCTACGATCGCACAGAACGTTCCTCAGATATGCCAGTAGCAGGTTTGATTCCGACCATAGCTCACACTTTGGGAGAGATAGATGGACGGATCGGGGAGGCCATTTCTCAGGTGGTTCAGTCCTTTCCGCACGTATCGGCACTACCTGCGGAAGACCAATTCAATAAGCTCCTTCGGGAGCCTTTGAAGACTGTTCAGGAACTGGTCAATGACGGTCCTTTGGTTGTCATCATTGACGGTCTGGACGAGTGTAGCGATATATCTGCCGAGATACTCGATGTTCTATCTCGAGGATTCGGTGAAGACCTCCCATTCATGCGACTCATTGTGTTCAGCCGTTCCATTGAACTCTTCACCCAAGCGTTCGACAAAAAGCCCACTGTATATCCATGTCACTTGAACATGAATTCCGAGCATGTTATCCGCGATGTCGCACATTTCATCAAAGTCAAGCTAAAAGAGATATTCGATCGTCCCGACGCGGAGGATGCTTTTCGCACATATTGCGGGGAACAGAAAGCCGCAGATGAACTGGCGAAACGGGCGAACGGACTGTTCGTCTGGGCCGACGTTGCCTGCCGGCTCTTATTGGTCGAACCCTGTAAAAACACGCTGGATGATTTGTTGTGTGCCGAGACCTCAACAGATGCTTTGGAAGCTCTGAGCATTCTCTATTCCACTGCTCTGACCGCAGCATCTAAAAAAACAACCGATATACAGGCTGTCCTTGGTGCTATTATTGTAGCGCGGACACCTCCTGGCTTGAAACCGGACGATCTGACTGCTCTCGCGCTCATTCCTGGGGGCCTGTCAGCAAAGGCCATTCTAAAAAAACTTGGCGCTGTGGTACATTTCTCCGATGCAGAGGAAGGAGGTTTTCTTCGGCTCATACACAAGTCGTTTGATGACTTCTTGAGAAATCCTGAACATTGCAAGGATTCATGGTTGATTAAAGTCGAGGACCAAGAGAGGAAACTTGCCGAGCGATGTCTGTCGTCTTTGACTACCTCTCTGAAGTCCTGGCCGCCCAATACCAACGTTCCCACCATTCCCCCCGATATCCCAAATTATGCCGTTCTTGGGCTGCTGTGGCACATAGAGCAGTTTTGTAATACTGATGTCGCAAATTTACGCATCATCTTTGAAGATTACTTGGACAAGTGGCTTGAAGTGGCAGTCAGAGCCGATAAACATGAAGATCTCCTTGACCGGATAAAGCGACTTCCGCGTTGGGTCCGTAGCGTGAGTTGTCGTGTGACATTTCATACAATTGTTTCTGACCATTGAAAAGTTAGCAGGCATAGATAACAGCTTTCGCCTGATTGTGTATCGTGCCCATCAACGTGTCGAGTTCGACTTGGTACCCAGGATACGGCATGCACAACCTATTGCGGCACCGCTGGCACGGGTCCTCTGCTATAACATCCTGCCATGTTCATCCAAATCGCGTTTGTATGCTACGAGGTTCAGTGTATCCGCAGACTCTCGAACCCTTATCGGTACAATTGATGACTATGTCACATCATGGGATATCAACGAAACTCACGTTCTAGAAGAACGACCACTGGAGCCAATATCATCGTTCTTCATTTTGGAAGAGTCATTGCCTGCCATGAAGGATCCTTGCTATCATGTGTTGGGTTATCTTGTAGCGCGCCAGTCAACGGTCATGGATTACCCATCGGTGGTTGACCCTCGGGCCAATTGGGAAACCATCAATAGGCACTCTGATAGCCCATTGGCGGCCCAGGGCCAGCCTGCGTCTTCTCTCATATCCATCCGCAACCAAGCATCCCATCCCCAACACTACCTTTTCAAAGACTTGAAGGACTGCAATCTCCTTCTATATGCAACGGGTATCATTGTCATCGACACACAAGCTAAGGTCCTCATGAGAATTGACATGAATACTGCTGATCGCATCTGGATCAGAGTCGCTGAAGAGGATGCATCACAGCCATCACGATCGGTTGATGATCCACTCATAAAAGTCTCCCAAGACGGATCAACACTGATACAACTTTCTTGCCCGGATCGGGAACATTGGGTGCTTCACCGTTGGAGTACAACTACAGGAGCCATCCTGTCCACCAAGAATATGGAATCCGATCTACATCGACCCAAGTCTTTGCTGCTATCAGCCAATGGCACCACATCTGTGATCATCGCAAAAGACAGTGAATATCATGGCTCCTCATATCTACACATTATCCCTTCTGACAACAGCGGTGAGCCTGAGGTGATACATACTGAAGATGTTTCTCAGGCTGGTGCGGCATTTTTACCTGGTGGAACAAAAATCGCCTACACGGTTGGGAAAGGCCACAACGAAGACTTGGTCATTCGAGATATACGAGCCAAGAAAGATATATTCCGTCATCCCTTCCCATACATCCAATATCCTTTGCACATCTTGGTCACACCGGATGGAAAAACCTTGATTACCATACATGATGAGAACATCAGGACCTGGTGCATTGAAGCTCTCTGATATTTCCGGTACTAGTCCAATGCAACAGCCTCCTACTGCCATATAGTATACAGTACACACTACCAAGGAACATGGCTGTCATCCCTCCAATATTTTTAGTGGTGTATGTCGACTAAACCCAAAATTCCCTTACGCTGTGGACCAAAGCCTTACGCTTCCTCCGACGCCTTCCCTGGCGTGTATTACAGGCTGGGACAGAGCTTTTCAGTCAGTCTGAGATGCAAATGCTTGAGGAGGTCAGCTTGGAGCTGGTGGTCAAGTCTTTACTCAATTTTGAAGACAAGATGTGGGCAGACCTCGACGCTGCCTTGGCACGGCTGCCTGTCAGGAGGGTGGTAGTAACCGCTAAACATCCTCGAGTGAGCGATAAGGCCATTGAACATGCGTTCCCTCAGCTTAGGCGCGCAGGTGTGCTGGACGTGTCCGGGAACTAATTTTTGTTATACATACTGGTGGATCTCTTTACGTAGAATTTTTTTGGGACTAAACTTTCTTAGGATATACGGTATATTTTGGGTCATGTTGTTGTAGGATATATTGTAGGGTACATTTCTGGTCTTCTGTGGTGCATATCTGATCTTGTCTGTCAATAATACTAATGGTTATCTGGGTCTTCAAATGCTTCACCGCTAGGTTCGGTTCAAAAGATTGTCTTTCAACTATTACGCAAATTTTAATTTTGTTCTTACGGATCCAGCCGAAAGGCAGGGACAGGGCAGAAGAAAAGCATGCAAGATCAAAGTTCGGAACAAAGGAAGCTCGGAGGACGAATGGGTTTCGTGCGTAAAAAAAGACTCACCAAATTAAAAGCAACTTGGAGACGAAAATGTGACTTTCTTGCGTTCTTACGGGTCCCACTCCTGGGAAGCAGTAACCTGGGTGATACTGACTGACGTTCACCGACCCTCTGCATATCCGTTTCGAGTATGGGTTGAAATTTTGATCCAGCTTTTGACCACCGCAAAATGAGATTCCTTTCACAATAGTAAAGCTGAGGTTGAATTTTCATCTCTATTCTGACTATCTTCCTAGCTTACTATCTTCCTTGCATTTTGATTGGCGGAGAATTGGTCACCTGCCAGGAGTGAGAAGGAAGGGGCAGAAGGAAGAACAATAGATACGCAAGACCAAAGTTCGGAATAGAGTATGTCACCTCTCCGGGCGGAATGGGATTCGTGCGTAAAAAAGGTACAAAGAGTCAAGACACCCTTTCATTGAGAACGTGGAGTCGACAACAACGGATGCATTTCACGCGTGCAAAATGTTACTGACTGCCCAGCCCTACTTGCATCTTGCCGCAAGGTTGCGAAAATCCGTTGTCTTCCCCATAGAAGATCACTACTCTGACAGTGGATCGGATAAGACCTTCTTGTGGGATCTTCGGACTTTGGGAGGGGAAACTTCAATGCTTGGACTCAGAAGCCTCCGTGGGTAGGATATCCATGATTAGTCTATGCTATTTTCAGGCATCGTCAGCCTCCAATCATAGCAGCGAATACAATTAACAGCGAGATAACTTATCGATGCATCAAGTCAATCAACTACCATACCAGTAGAAACATTATGTTCATCGGCCTCTCGTATCAATCGTTCTCTTCCATGCGCATTCTCGTCCTCTGTGCGAGGTTCCATAATCGTATCGACCCAGGCCAGACCCCAGGCCATATTCCCGGCCTTGGTGCCGCCAAGTACGGGTTTGGCAGTATGGTCCACTTCCAATCGACTTCGCGTCGGCTGAGTATCGGAGCGATCTACACCGCGCGCGATCAGGGCGAGGCAAACATGAGAATAAGGAAAAGCTGAGCTCACAGTAAACATTACCGGTATGAGGCTCGTACACACCCAGGGGTAGAGGATCATCCGACGAGACCTTCCTCTTCTTCTTCAAAGGCTCGACTTCCTCCTCTCTCATCATCTCCAATCCACCACCAAGCTTCAATCTATTCCGTCTCCACTTGGCCAACTCCTCGTCGCTTTCACGTACCCGTTGTGCTATCATCCACATCCAGTTATCCTCTTTCACACCATCTCTGCTGAGTAAACTTTTCCTGACTGCGTTTAACGGTCCGTCGCTGAACGGTCCCCAGCCGCTTCCGCCGAATATTGTTGTGGGCCCACCAGCACGATATATTCCTAGCCCACCACCACCACCACCTTGGGGGTTTGCACGATCGGGTCGGGACGCGGCCTCGGTTGATTGGGCATTTGGGTCAGGAAGGTCCCCAACTAAGTCGCCTGGTTTAATTCCTCGTTCGGCTATCTCTTGAAGGGTCTTTTCTTCATAATAATCGTCTGTCACCCATCTGCCGTCTGTATAACACGATTCAGCCGCGTTTCCCAAGTTACGATAGCCATACACGTACCTAACACCATCTTACTTCCATGTAGCTTGAACGCGCTACGTGCAGTAATGAGGGTAACGCTCCTCGTGCGGAGATGTGAACCAAGTTTTCCCTCCCCAATGAGATAGTCTTTTTCTGGCTGTGTCGCATTTAATTTGAATGCCAGAGGATTCCGACGGAAGTAATACAGCGAATCTCGGAAGCCTGAGGTCCGTGCCGCGTCGATGGCGAGCATGTAGAGTCGTTTATCATGACGATTGGGAAGAAAAAATGTATTTGCCTTGAATTTTCGTCCTGTTTCCTTTGAGCACGCCACCTTGAAGAAACATAACAAACTGACGCACCTCCCAGGAGATTCCCCCATTTATCAATCTTTTCGTCACCTTTCGGGTCATCGGGCGTGACGAACTCGTCGCCTTCGATGACGTAGACTTCTCCTTGAATTTTCCGAAACGGCTTGCCCCCGCCCAGAGGAGCAAGTTTCTCCTTGGCCTCTTCAACAACTTCCGTCTCGGCATCGTCCTCGCCTTCTCCTTCACCGCCCGTTCCAGCATCGCCATCGTCCTCACCTCTCCTCGGCAGCTTAATTGTGATCGACCCACGCGGCGGCCTGCCTCTCCCCCGTGGTCTTCCCCTTCCCCGCGTCCGAGTCGGCGGAGCAGCAGCAACGGCGGCGCCTCGCCCTCTCCCTCGCGGCCGCCCCCGCCCTCGTTTTATGACACGGACATCGCTAGATGGTGTGGGAGCATCCTCGGTGCCGCCCTCTTCATTGTCCGCTTCCTCGGTGTCTCCACCTTCAGCATCAGCTTCGACTTCAGCTTCACCGTCACTCTCTGTTTCGACGAGTTCCTCCGGTTCTGGTTCTGGCGGCGGTGGTGGGGCACGAGGTTTGATGATTATTTTCGGAAGGCTTCCTGACTTCATGAGTGGTAATTATGGCTACGGAAGAGCGATAGGCAACAAGGTCGTTGAAGCAGTCGGCGAACGCGAATTTCGAAAGCAGACCGTGACGTAACAACGTGACAATTCTCACGTGACGATCGTTAATATCGGCACGCGAGTCCACAAGGACCCACAACGCGCTATTGACAGGCCTTGAAGGGCTCTACTATGAGCAAGACTTTGAAATCATCCACGTATTTTGAAAATCTTTCCGACTGAAATGAAGTTATTATTTCTCTCTATGGTACGGCATAGCAAGGCCCACTGTACTCTGTGACGGGGTGTTCAACATCTGGAAAAGCCTTTTGCTCGCCATAGACCAGTCCTGGTGATATAGAGTGAGCCATGCTATGCAATGATATGTAGCCCATACTGTCTATGAAGTAATACATCACACAAACAACACTATATAGCCCTGTAGTTCCATAGCACGGTGTAGTTCCGCTCACAATCAATCGCAATGACACAATCTAGAATAACGGCCCTGACACAGCATTCACTGTATATAAACTGCCGCTTGAATTCGCAACTTAGAGAACTTTTTTACACCCTTCTCCCAACTTTCAAGTCTCGTCCGACTCTCTGAAGTACCGATTCCTCTCAGTTAAATACTAGTGCTGCATGAACTACTGAATCTTAGGGTCAACTCAAGTACTTAGTAGTAATTCACTGCGGATTCACATTCTATTTACTCCATCCCACAGTATCTACCATGATGTACTACATACTTACTTGTGAATATAATGACACATTCCTCTCACAACTTGGACCAGCAGCCATTTTATTTCAAACTTTCTCAACTGATCCATTCAAACGGGCTACCACCGTGCCTGAGAACAAATTTCCATGATGCGTAATAAATTGCATCACGCCATCAAGGCTGTAGCACCCATAGCACCATAGACCACTGCTACTATAGTGCGGGTGGTGCTATATGGCACTGGATACTGGGGGGTTAGCTATTAGCACTATAGGCACTACAGGCTCTATATACAGCTATATATCCAAGGTACATTTTCCAGATGAAATTACCTTGCTTCTTGCTGGAGAGCAAGGTTTCATACCCGAATCTCGTGAATGGGAAAATATACTTCAATAACGATATGTAACACCGAACTCGAGCCGGGTAACTCTAGACTTAGCCGGTCGTCCACAGCCACGCTGCAGGCAGATCCAGTGGGCCAACTTCATATACTAAGTATATCTAAAGATGCATTGGGAGAAAGCAAGCTTTTTGCAAGACTTTGTCCGTTACTGGTTGATGGCAAGCTGCGCAACCCCCTGCTGGATGTTCTCGTAAGTTATTCAGCCCTCTCATCACTGGTCCTGCGAGTATTCCTGATTCGCAAGTCACGCAAAGCCAGCAAGGTCCTGGGCGCCGCTTGGAGGTTGGAAATGACATCGAAAACGGAAATCCAAGACTAGTCTCGTAACATTTTGAAATACCTTCCAGAACCTCCGTTAGCATGGCAGATGACCCAGATGACGTTCTCGTGAAGCTACCGGCTGGGCTTCGTGAAATGTAGATTGAATGATATAGTTCCGGTCGGTAATAGTTGCAGGGTGCCATTTTCTTTTGATTTTGCTTTCTGACCAGTTCCGTTGCTCTTAACTCGCGACTCCAGAAATCGAGATGTCTTCTCGAATACTTTACTGTTTGACATTCTATGTATGCGTGAACCGCACGAGAATCACGTTCGTAGCTCTTTAGATATACTATGCCAGAATTCACACCGTTCGTCCAATCCATCTGTAACATCCTCCAAATGAATACTGCCAGGCTGCAAGAGCATTCGCCGGTTTCCATCACTCAACGATGTCATCTGCAGTTTTGGTCAACATAAATTTGGTCCAAACCACAAGTGAATGTACGGACCTGCCATCTCGGCGCGACTTTCGCTCTCGGTACTCCCGAAGTAGCAAACGAGGTCCAGTATTCCCTCATAATCTCAAAGAGCGCTTCATCGTTACTATCAGGCGTTAAGTCGGGCTCTTCTGAGGAGAACAGCGCCTGGAGCTCGTAATGATGGTCGTCACCAAGATGGGGATTGTCATAGTGATAAAGATATGCAACGAGGCCAGCGTCGGCCGCGCTTCCAGCGATGAGCTTGGCGGTACAAATGTATCTCATCTCCCCATACATCTGTTGTTCTTGTAGCATCACAGAGTTGTTGTAATCCTTGATAGGATACAAGTCAAGTGCCTTATCGAAAGACTCGGAGGTGAAATTGCCGTATTGACCTTGGATGAAATTGAACGTTGTTCCTTCTGTGGCACCTGGTGTAGAAGTGTTCGCGGCTGGATCAGGGAGCTCTGCCGACCAATTTGCTCCCTCGTTGGTATTTGACCTTTTACTCTTCTGTTAGCATAACATGGTGGTGCGATTTTTAAGAACATACCCGTAGAAAATGGGGACTTGTGCAAATCGGCCATTGGTAAATGCCTCTACCGGTCCTTCACGGATAAATGTACCATCGACGATTGGGGCAAATGGATACAAAGTCGAGGTTCGCTCGTCGATAGTGGCGTTACCTGCAACGGTGAGCACGCTACTATTTGCAGCTCGTAAGCACGTCAACGTATCGCTTCCTAGCCCTCCGCAGCCGCTATGAGAGAATAAGATAGATCATCTGGATAATAGATGGAGGAACGCACGCAAGTGATGCGAATCGTGAGAACAATTCCTCGGGATAGCTATCGCTGTAAAGAGGCATGTAATTCATAGATGGACTGTCTCCCATGGCCGCGTGAAATAAGTCTTCATTATCTCCACCATTTGCCATAACCTAGAGTGAGATAATTGAGGTTGGGAAACATGCGCTAAAAACGGACATTTTACTTGGAACATTGTTGAACCTGCTCCTGCAGACTGACCCCATATGGTCACACGACTGAACATATCGTCACATTCTCAGCGTAATAGAAGTTAGACACGATGAATCACGTACCTCGAATCGCCTCCGAACTGGCCTATGTAACGCTGGATCCATCGGAGAGCAGCACGCTGCGCGAGCTTTATCAGGTGCCTAGCAATCAATGTATAGGCACAGACAATTACCTGGTCAAGTAGTCCGGCATTAATAACGCCATCTGCTGCAAGCAGAGAGCCACCTGATACGCCTGCATGAGCCAACAAGGGAATGCTAAATTTTATGTGTCATTTACCAAGAAAGCCAAATTGTCCCAGCCGGTACTCGAATGTCACGAAAACAAATGGATTTGCTGACGACTGCATGAGCCATTCCGGGGTGTACGAGTGCGAGTTTCCACTTTGGTAGCCACCACCATGCCAAAACACGAGTACAGGCAAAGGAGTAGACGTGTCAGTATCGATCGGCACGTAAACCTGCATATATTATCGTTGTCAATGTAATGACAGAGCAATCGCGCCGGATCATACATTTCCGAAGAGACAGTCTTCCGACGTCGTTTTGAAATTTACTGTCGATGATTGTGACGTAGAGATACATGTTGGACCGTACTGTGTTGCGAGTAAGTTGGCATAGATTTCAGGCTGGGAAGGTTACTTACACTAGTAGCATTGACTTCCCCTAGGTGAGTCGTTGGCGGAGACACAGGTGCTCGCCACCGTAGGTCTCCAATAGGTGCATCAGCGAACCGAACTCCAAGGTAAGATACGATCCCAGAGGTTTCGTTGGTCGCCCCATTGAAGGTTCCATCTAAATCGAGGATAATTACGAGGTGACGTCGAAGAAAGTCGCAAGATACGAACAGTCAAGAACGACAGTTGATTTCCCTCTTGTGAGCGCTGGGTTAAAGCAGAGGAGTGCGAATAAGGCAAGTGGACCATTGAGGAACATGGTTGATTTGCTGGGGAGTATAACTGATACAGTGGCCTCATTTAAATGGGGGCCATTGCAAGATCACCTGGCATT
>JAUEPT010000375.1:0-25624 GCA_030435635.1 Armillaria borealis | reverse complement strand
GAATCGGTGTGTATGTGATTCATTAGAGGCTTCTGACGGGTCCACTGGGCGAGAAATGGGCCTGGTGCAAGGGAACGTCCTCTGATGGAGTAAGAGGCTGTTGAGGATTCTGCTCTTGAGAGTGCTCTTGCTGTGCCGGCCTTTGCAACCTCGCCGACTGCGGATGCTCGTGTACTGGCCTGGCGAGCTACAATAGATATGCACGGAACAAACAGAGGGCACGCTTCCTCCTCGCTAAACCCCAGATCGTAGTCTTGCGATCTAAATTCGTGTATAGAATACAGTCGCCGTTACCTGGCGAGAGTAAGGCTTAGGCTACCGTCCGAAGGCCAAAGTGATTGTAACGATAGATGGCTTCGAGAAAGAACGTAGCCACGATGATTGTGTCTTGGCATGATACTCAACTCGCACGGACCCGAGCGACAGTAGGCGAACGTCTAGCACGAAGCTTCAGACATCCAAGCTGCGAAGTTACCAAGAAGGCAAGCGATTGAGAACATGACGATAGCCGGAGTCAGCACAAGCATAACAAGTGGGATCCATAACTTACTAGCACTTCCCCCAACAAACGTCGATCCAGCTTTGCATTAGCATCCTACACGCTACTTCACAGATAGTGACATAAAGAATCATCACCAGACGCACAGAAAAAGAATCCATATCCTCATCACCAAGTAGTACAAGATGACAATGAAGACGTAAGCGTAATCGATGTATTGTATATTGCGAGACCAGTAGCAGAAAGAGAAATCCACTTCCGACATTAACTTCTATCCTATTCCAACCCTCGTTGCTCAGAAGCACTCTGATGAGGGGAAGATCAGGACTTAATCCATCATGAGGAAGCGTAGGCAACTTACTGCGGTGAACGATACCAGGGCCGCTCTCGTCGTACTCCTGCTTCGAGCACCACAAGTTCTGGAACGTGGAGAGCGAAGCGAGAATAGAACCACCGATCCACACGGAGTATTTGCGCTCAGGAGGAGCGACGATCTTGACCTGTACGAGACAACAAAAATCAGCGATTGACTATGCACCAGCAGTGACACTGACCTTCATGCTGGAAGGCGAGAGCGACGTCAGCTCCTTCTGCATACGGTCAGCAATACCAGGGAACATAGTTGTGCCACCGGAGAGGACAACGTTTCCGTAAAGGTCACGACGGATATCAAGATCGCACTTGAAGATAGAGTTGTACCTGCATTTGTCGATGAGCGACAACAGTAATAGGACTCGAAGTAGTAGCATACGTTGTCTCGTGGATACCAGCGGCTTCCAATCCCAAGAACGCCGGTTGGAACAAGGCTTCAGGAGCACGGAACCTACCAAAAAGCATCAGTTAGTGTGTAGCGTAACAGTGCAAGATGAACACACCGTTCGTTACCGATGGTGATGACTTGTCCATCGGGCAATTCGTAAGACTTCTCCAGGGCACTGCTCTGTGCAGCGGTCTGCAGCTCCTGCTCGAAGTCAAGAGCGACATAGCACAGCTTCTCCTTGATGTCTCGGACAATTTCCCGCTCGGCCGTGGGGTGAAGGGGTATCCACGCTCCATCAAGTTCTTGATCAAGTACTCCGTCAAATCACGACCCGCAAGGTCAAGACGGAGGATAGCGTGAGGAAGAGCGAAACCTTCGTAAATGGGCACGGTGTGTGTAACACCATCACCGGAATCCAAGACGATACCAGTGGTACGACCGGAGGCGTATAAAGACAACACGGCCTGGATAGCAACGTAGAAGGCAGGGGCGTTGAAGGTCTCGAACATGATCTGGGTCATCTTCTCCCTGTTCGCCTTCGGGTTAAGAGGTGCCTCCGTCAACAGGACTGGGTGCTCCTCAGGGGCAACACGCAGCTCGTTGTAGAAGGTGTGATGCCAGATCTTTTCCATGTCATCCCAGTTCGTGACGATACCGTGTTCGATAGGGTATTTCAAAGTTAAGATACCTCGCTTAGATTGTGCTTCATCACTGTATCGCTAAGGTAAGCGGCGTAGACGCGAGAAAAAGTTGTGCACGGACCCAACATAGGAGTCCTTTTGGCCCATTCCGACCATGACACCCTGGTGGCGAGGGCGACCGACGATAGACCTAGTTTCGGTGAGTTGCTTGCACGTCTCGAGCCAGAAATCGAACTCACGGGAAAACTGCGCGGGGAGCATCGTCACCTAAACAAAACTGTGATTCAGCAACAACAGCAACGAGAGCAAATTGATATCTGTACCAGCAACTGCAAGAACATCAGTGACAGAGCGAAACAGAGGTAAAATGGTACACACAGCCAGCCTTGCACATTCCGGATCCATTGTCAATAACCTGGAAAGGAGATCAACTTGCGCCTGCATCCAAAGGGCGATAAACCATACGAGCGCTGCGACTTCTTCCTCCATTATGCTAGTGTAAATGGTCTGTATCCCACCGTAAGATAAGGGAATGGGAGAATGGAAGGGCTTTACCTTTTGATGGTCGTGGATGAGATGAAAACGGGCAAAGGGCTGAATTCTGCAGTGCCCTGTCGCACGTTATCGGATGGGTTTAGGGCAGGCTCTGATTTCCTTTTTGGGATATTTCTGGTGGCGCGCAGCTTCTTTGGCGCTGACTTGCGACGACATCGCCTAGGCTGTGTCCAGTTGATTTTTCGGCTTCCATTTGCCAATCTCTGGCGTCTTTCTGAGTTTCTTCATGTGCATATTATCCTGCTTCGAAGGTTATACTGCTAGCGAGTAAGTCTGTGGCTTGGGACGGCAGTAGAACAGATCAAGTTATACTGAGCATGTTTGTTTGCTCCTGCGGGGCTATGTGGGCATCGCACAACAACTGCGGCATGATATCATCCTGGAGCATATTGCCGTAAGTATTTAATCATTCCGAAAGAGTAAGCAGACGCAGGGTGGAACGGGGTTAAGTCCGAGTCCTGTTTTCAGGTATAGGCGGTAATGTCCACACAGTGAACGCCGGTTCAGGTGATGATCACTTTAGCCTGCCTCGCATTCCCAAAATATCTGATGGACCAAAGTAGCATGAAAAGGCTCCATATAACACGTTAGGAATCTAGGATGTCCAAACAAATCAGGCAAATTCATGCTAATGAAGAAACAAAGATAGATAAAGAACTTTGCACATACAAGGAGTAGTAGGGATTACCTCATTGCCTGAAGGCTAGCTTTCACGTCTCTCTGTAAAGGGCTAAAAGCTGGTGGTGTCATTGCAATTTGAGGGTAAAGTCGTCATAAAGAACTACGACAATACTCCCCCATCTTCCTCGATCATCAGACGGACAGGCTGGAAAGAAATAGCGCGTCTAAATTAAGATTCAAAAGACTCCCGTTTACAATGGCGTTGGTGCACTGGCAGTCTTTACGTTCTCCACCTCGTAGACACATAGCTACAGACCAAGTGAGGGTGTATGATACGCGGCAATAAGTGGAAATAAAAGAGCTGCGCATGCACTTGCCGAACGCTAGCTTGTCTCCGCTGTTGGAGCTGTCTCTACTTTTCGAGCAACTTCAGCGTAGGATGAAGGTTACTATCTTGTACTTACGTGAGGATAACGGGCAAGGTCACATTGTAATCTGGGAAACGAAGAGTACTAAACGACGTGTTTACTTAGACTTAGAACGGAGAACACGGATTATTAGTTGCGCTGGATACCCCCGGCACATGAGGCTGATGGATTAAAGAAAAGAGGGTTGCTGCGAAGAATTCTGACATGATAAGTACTTAGTGATAACACTAAATTTAAACGACGTCACATTTTTAATTAAACTACAGCGAAATTAAATGGAATATATTGAGTCCACATGGATCTACAAGGTGCGGCAACAGGTCCTCCCCCTTCCCTATGTGTAATGTTCGTCTGCGAAGGGTCAAATCGAGACTAGAGGATGTGAACCACGGCTCACGAAAGACCGGCAAGAGGCCTGAGTTACTCGGCCTCCCCGGCGCTATGCTACACGAAGTGCCAAAATATCATATCAATCACTCGCAGGACGAAGGAAGAATTGAGGAAGAAGGAACGGAAGTAGCCGTGGCTTTGCGGCATTTCCCGAATCTCGATCCATCTTTGGTCGCCGATCGACTAGTAGTACTCTTCAACCGCAACCACCACCATCAAGCTATTCTCAAGAATGTCGCCTGTTAACAACGTCGCCCACCCTTCACTATCGTTCTCCGCTTGGCGTGTTGCCGTCGCATTTGCCGTTCTTCTTGTGATCGCCTTCACGCTGTACATGCTCTCCTTCTGTTATCGCGCCGCGAGCCCGCCATCGCCGCCGCCAGTGCCCTACTCGGAAAAACGCGGTGCCAAGAAATTATCTTTGCCGTCGATCGTGGGCTCAATCTCACCGCCTGTTCCTTGCGTAACCAAAATGGATGATAACGATATCCCTTTCTTTGCGCCTTATCATACGAACATCGCGCCTGCGGACCCGAAGCTCCAACCGGTGACTGGATACACGCATGGAGTCATGGCTGTTGGCCGCAACCTTTTGGCTGGAGCGAAAAAGAGCAAGGGCGGGCGAATGTTGTCTCTGCGTTAAAGCGCCGCGGTTGTTGGTTTTCTGTGGTAGCTCTTTGGGATCTTGGTTGTTTCGTGCCCGCCTTCTTCATATCTATCCGTCCCTGTCATTTTTCATGAACCCCACGCTCTTTCATCACGCCTCATTCATTTTCTGTACATGTCTACTTCACGGTCATAATGATATCGTTAGTTCTAGATGGTTACGAGCAAGAGACGATTTTTATTCATTGAAGGCATCTATGGACAGTGCTCAATTGGCCTGTTTGACTTACCGACATGTTATCTTCACGGCCTTCTCCTTAACACCCTGCCCAGCAATGATGGTCACTGGCGTGTGGCTGCATGAACATCCATCTCTCTTGCAGTACGCTCAAACAATCCTCACGCGACATCGTCTCTTTTCTTGTGTCCTTCTTGACCGGCAGGTCTTTCAGGAAGTGTTGTTTCGTATCTTGACAGGATGTTAGGCTTTCATTGCCGTTGGCGTTCCGTTTACTTTCTTTGCTTTGACTCGAGGACTTGCATTAAGCAAATATTCAAGTCTGCTCCCTTGACATCAGCTGACTGTGCGCACAGTTTATTTGATCCATGGCGACTCGGAGGACGCTCTTGGCAGTTGCATTTTTAGAACTGGTGATACTTCCCCTCATTCATTACACTATGTATAGATTTTGGCTGAGTCTACACCTCTTTTCGGAGCTGTAGACCAGTCATGGTCTCGGAATAGCGTCGGTAGGTTCTTGTGTTTAAATTTTTAGTTTTTAGGCGCCCGAGGGATTCCCTAACACACGTGAGGGTGCTGATTTACTGATAAGATCGTACGAATGATATATGATACATTGGACAATAACTCTGCAGCTTCGTTGATCTATTGTCAGGTACCCGCTGTTGTCGGTTTTTTTTCTTTTTCGTTTGCCAAGCTCGT
This sequence comes from Armillaria borealis, assembly GCA_030435635.1. Classification (NCBI taxonomy): domain Eukaryota; kingdom Fungi; phylum Basidiomycota; class Agaricomycetes; order Agaricales; family Physalacriaceae; genus Armillaria; species Armillaria borealis. The sequence continues at coordinate 20,181 of JAUEPT010000375.1, read as the reverse complement.
GGGATCGGTTTGCGTCCTTTTCTTGTCCCCAATTTTGATACTCAGTGATCTACAGGGTCGGATTTCTCTCGGAACAGAAAATAACCGCTTTGGCTTGCTTATCTGCTACCTTTCTCTCAGCAATGTCAAATGATACATTCAGTACGTCTTGTTTGAGTTTGATGCCATTCTCTCCTTGTTGCGGCGACTTACAATCATATCGACGATGGACGTTGTGAGCAAACTTATCTCACACGTTGCGATGTTTATTTACGCCACTCATTCAGCGATGTCCTCGGCCTTCGAGTGGTTTGCACGGTCGCGGCAGCAGTCTGATGAATCGATGGCCCGCTCTCCAGCCGGATTGAGATTCCTTTCTCTTTCTATTGAGTCTGGTTGGCTGATGAGAACCACCGGTGAGAAAATAGCCTCTTGCGTCCATTCATATTCGACAGCTGACCTGAAGCGTTCAGAATGGTCCTGGTCCCTCTTTGTCAACTCCGACGGCGAAAAGCACGCCATCGAATGCCCGCAGCCCGACCAGGCATGTGTACTGGTTCACCGACGTCTATTTCGAGATATCGACATCACTTATGGATCTGGACAGAATTTGGTGGGTCGCAAAACCCAGACTACAGTTGACGGCCTTTGCGACTCTTCCTTCCTTCTATTCCCCTTCGTATTGGAGCCGGTGACATGGGTATGCCATCTTTGGAGCTCAGGACCGGGGAATATTTAAATTGACGAGAAAGTCGGCTGGTCAGAACTAGGCCAAAATTAAGTTGTGTAGAGATCGAGACAGAGGTCTTGAGGTGCAGTAGACTCCGTCGTAAATGTCCAAGTTGTTTCTTCCTCTCATTCGTGCGTTGTTTGCGAAGCGGCTGGCGACATGAGCTCCCGGTATGATGATGGTGGACCCGCTATTTCCAATGTCGGGCTTTAATTTATGGGGATTGTTTTTCACTGCCCATGTACGACGACGACGTCCAAACTCTTCAACGCATGTGTTCGCCTACCAGAAAATGGAGCCGGTCCATCCGCTGGAATATTTTTGTTGTCCCCCTGGACGGTTTCCTCCCGGTCAAATGCAACCAAACCCGACTTAGGATTGAAATTGGCTCCGTTCCTTTTCCGGGGCCTTTGTCGTCGGCGAAGAGGTGGATTCCCTCCCACTAGACCTCCTCCTCCAACGTTGTCGTGCCCCAAGTATGCCGCCGGACCTTTTCAGCAAGTGCGCTCGTGTTCAGGCTCTCCTGGACCGTTCCCCTACCTTGCACTCCAGCCGCTCATGCTGGGAACGCCCCGACCCTGTACACCTTCCGCCAACGTGGGTTCCCGTTCCTATTTCCAGTAGAGGGCACCCGGAAGTAGCCCCTGCATCTCTCGCTGCGGAAGAAGGTGCGCGCGCCCCCCTCGACTGTGGTGGTAAACACTCATCTATATGTCGTCTTCTAGAGGCGCATTCTCCTCCTTGTATATTGGAGGGGATATTATTTGGGGGAGGCGCTCCTCGAATCAGAGCGGACGGCAGTGTATCGGATCAAGACCAACCTTGATGCATCAGATTGAGGCGTTCTACAGTTTCGGGCTCAGAGTATGTGCGATGGGCTAATCGAATCGGAGTCTCTAAACCATCCTGTCGGCCCTTTTGCATTGGCAGACAGGATGGAAGATTCGAGCTCCAGTACACCATGTCGCAACGAGGATGCATGGTTTATCGGGGAATGGAGTCATGGAGTAACTGCACTGCGTGTGTGATATCTCATTTACTTTTGTGCAATCGGCTGATATCTTGGACAGACGAACAGGACTAGAAAGCATTGGTATTTACCTGGAAATTGAGCTACTCAGTCCAAAAAAGAGGTCTATGGATTATGGAAGGCCCCACCTCTGAAATACCAAGGCTCGGAGGTGTTGGTACTCCTTACACCGGCATAAGACCACTACGAAATTTCGACTAGGTCTTCTTGTCTTCAGGCCTGAACCCCGGGTTATGGTCATAGCCTGCAAAAATTATTGCAAAGCGATGCCCGGCATGGGGGCGACGCCATTTTTTTGTGTCGTTGAGGCGGTCCTCACTATGACAGTGATTGGAGCCTCAATAGTAGTGTGGCGCGACACACTATAGCATCTCCTTAGTTCGCGCGGGACGGATTGCTATCGACAGCAAGTTGATAGTATCCGAGATTACTTAAAAAACTTCGATGAGAATCCAAGAAATTATACGATGGTAGACTCTCCTCTTCTTCTTGTTTGGTCGCCTTGCCATAATCACAGTCCGGCTTGTCGTCTCACAGTTTCTAGTACTAGCATGTACCCGTTTCACGCGATTATTCTGGTACTATTCTTGGCTCCATCAGACGTTCGATATATCGGATCCAGTTCGTCGTTGATCGGAGTCAAGATTCCAATAGGACGGTACCGGTGCGTTTATCATGTCATATTTCATGATAATCCGCTTCTTGTAAGGCTTACCTATTTGCGGAAATCTGAAGGCCTGACGTCAAGAAATGACCGCCCTCATTGAGGTCAGTGTTACTAATAGTCATATCCGATATTCCAAGTTCTTGCTCAACCTGTTGATGTCAGTTGCGCCCCGATCCGCATCATATCGATCACCTCATACATGCGGCTGGCGGACCGTCTCTTATAGAAATGCCGCGGATCTTCCCTCGGCCCTGACAAGTGCGCATCACAGATCCCGAGCGACGGTGCTGATACTCTAGGTCGGTCTATCTATGGACAGCCAAGGAAACCTTGCAAAGTGTACATCTGTCAAGGGTCGGCAGCGGAGGCTCTTGGATTCTCACCGCCCATTTATGCCCTGTGAACAGAAAGTTCGGATGAATCCAGAGTTGAGTAAGCCGCTTTCATTACCGTTACTCAAGCGGCTTTTCAATTGAATGCGGTAGTTATTGATACCTTTGCCATTTATAAAAATTTCTTCATCCTGACCGATGCTGTGATTCACAATACGCGACAGTTTCCGAGAGTGCTTCTGCGAGTTTGCCTAGGAGACGTAGTATGTGGGAGTGAAAGGCGAGGAAGGGCGGCGTCTTTTGACTGTGGCCGAATTCCCCACGACATTCAGGGAAAGGATCTGTGCCCAGATCTTTTACCACGCCTATCGCAGGTCATGAGAAGCCCAGCTGCAGCAGCTGGCATGATGTTGCATCATGCCAGTCTTACTTTGACATTGCACTTTGGCGTTTTTCGCACTCACCGCGATGAAGCTCTGATGGTCTAAGTTGGCCATCTTTGATTCTTGAATAGAAAAAGCATCGTTATTTATTAAATGGATGTGTTCCGCAGTTTACTATACCTCTTACCTACGTATCCACCTTACTATTTTCCTTCGAAGAAATGCATCATACTGATGGGTCCAGGATCGAGGAGCGGTGAGAGGCCCTTTACGTTCGCAGGACAGCGGCGATCAATATTAGGGCGAAGTCTGGCGAAGTGCCTTTTTCGGCGAGCTTCGCCTGATGGATGGGTACGAAAGGGTGACGGGGACAGATAAAATATGTATAATCTACTGTCAAAATGAGGCGAAAAGAGGGATATGGGGACGTTGGGAATAATAAAGATGACTTTCAGCAGTAAAGGGACGTCCGTTTTAGGAACTTGATCGGGGATAAACATAGACAAATACGGGATATGCCGAATCCAATGAAGAAATCAAGGTATCGGAGTTTACTACCACATTTAACTCGACCTCGCCATGAATCTGGCCTTCTCTTCGTCCTACATCGTCCCCTCCGTCTTTATTCATGCAGCATGCCCACCATTCTTTCTTTACCAACAGAACTCATCGAGGAGACTGCCTTTTATGTTGCCTGCTCGACGCTGGAAGGCCGTCCAAATTCTATCCGTTCATTTCGCCTGACATGCAAGGCAATTAACAATGTCTTTTTGCATTCAAATGCCATATACAGGTCCATTTTCAAGCAAAAGTTTAGCCACAGCGCCGTAGCTAGACGGTCGTTTGAGCCCACGTCAAAGGAGTATCGTCAGTTGCTTCAGCTGTACGACGACAGCCTGCAGTTTATCGAGGAAAGGCGGGGTTTTGATGGCAAGGAACCTGTGGATGCTGATCATATGTCAACGGAAGAAGTCCTGTGGGTTCTGACGTTCATGTGCTTGGACGACGACGGTGCCAATACCCTCCAGCTAAACGCCGTCGGTGCGTATGAATGGATTCACGAAGTCGTTATCAGACGTTTGTACGACGGTGCGGATGATAACGGTGGATGGCCGCTCGATAATTGCAAGAATTCTTTGGCATTGTGGGTATTCTGGTCCTTGTCGACGAAAGGTGCGTGTCTTGCGGCGCGAATTCTTTCCTCCCCTCCTAACTTTGCGATATGCAGAACGAATTCTATCTGAACCGGAAGATGTTTCTGACAAAATCGTGAACTTGATCCTTCCCTTCGTCACCATTCCTTTCCGCTATGCTATGGCCTTTGCGCCCCCAAATCACTTCAGCCTGCCGCTGGTTTCTCAGTCTGGCGACTTCTCCGATGCTAATACCCGTATACCCTTCCGTACACGCCAGACGCATCTTCTCTCCGTTCTTACTCCTCACGGGCCCTTCCCCATTTACCGTTCCACGGACCCGATTTGGCTTCAGGTGTACTTTACCAGGCGCGTAGAGATAACATGGCCTCTTATCACTGCAGCGGCAAAGTTGCTATACTTTGCGAGGAGGGAGAGGTACACGTTGGGCATGATGCCTACTCTTCCCAGAGATCGCGCCGATGCCATACAGAGGGGAATGATAGGTCCTACGCAGGCTGATGTCATCGAGATTAACCGAAATCGATTGGGCGGTCCCAACGGCAAGGACGGTGGCACGAAGTTGCCTGACAGCGTCACATGTGTCGGGCCTGATGGCATTGATGAACGGTCGCAAGCCAGCAGGCGGTATGACACAGACTGGTATCGGTTGCGGTTATGTGCGAACGTCTGGGACAACAGCCATGGAGATGATGACGAGATCTGGAGACGTGTCAAGTTGGGCAAGAGGATGCTGGTACGACGCGGAAGCGGGACTCGCAAGCTGAAATTTCGGCGTGGGGACGTGTACACGCTCGGCTCATTGACCGGGTTGTGGGCCGGACGTATGCTGGTAGGTATTCATTCTGTCTTCCTAGAATCATTCACTGAACTGCTGTATTTCTAGATTCCCAATGAACAAGCTCTTGCTCAACTTTTGATGGTTCAGAACCCGAATCCCAACCAGCAAAATGGTACATCCTGTACCTCTACCTGCAGGTTTCGACGACTGAAATGTTGTCGCTCACGAATCGGCCCATATATATGAGGCTTCAAGAGTTCGTATCATATGCGGGGGCAGATGTCATTCCTTCTGGTGCACGGGGACCTCAGCCGCCGTCCTATTACGAAGACGCTGAGGGAGACGAAGGAGGATGACGACGAAGATGCAGATGATCCGCCTGTTCCCGAAATCAATGACCAGCGACTCCTCGAAGAATTCGACCAGGGCCTTTGTAATGCCTACTTCCCTGACGGCGTTACGCAGGATTCCTTCAAGGGCACGTATGATGGCGCTGGCGTGCGCGTGAATTGCGGTGGGAAGGAGTATGTCTACCATAAACTGGGAGGCTTGCAGCACGATCCCGAATCGTGTGAGGGTTGCGCGATGAGAGAGAAACAGGTAATGCCTGCGTGGTCGGAGGAGGGGCACCCTGCGGATGTGGTGCCTCTGTCGCCATGTACGGGCGTGCAGGATGTGATCGTGACGGGTTCGACAGATGATAGACACGGGCAGGCATGGAATCATTACTCGTATTACGGTCGTGTGCGGCACTGGGATGGGATGATTGGGATCTTGAGAGTTCCGCGTGATAGAACGTTGGGAAAGTGGTTCTTCTATGGATATATCGTGGGTGGGAAGAACTTTGTGGGGAACTGGAGGATTACGCACGAGGATCCGGGGATGCCGACGGTTGAAGGAGCGTTTTGTTTATCAAAGGTGGCGGAGGAGTAATCGACTCTGAGTATTTGCGATATACCCTGTGGATTTTGGAGCACCTGTTGTTGTAATTCTTACTGTACTCATTTTGTTTAATGCTATTGAAAGCATTTGCTATTTTGTATTAGCTTTATCTAGTAGGAATATGGAACGCAATACACGAATGCGCGAAGGAAGCTACTCTTCAATGACGTAGTTTTGTTCACTCACAGGCTTGAATTGCAGAAACGAGATTTCGCACGCACTCCAATGTATTTTTAGAAGACGGCTATCACGGACTGGCTAGCGTAGGACTTTGAAACCCAACTAGCGCGTGAAGAGTTACGCAAAAATGGAGTAAGTTTGTACAATGTACGTCCTGTTGTGTCAGGAGGTCAGATTCTGGGTGTCGCTTAGCGGGATCTGGAAGCTAGCGCGGAGTCTATGTCATACCGCATTCACCGCCGGCGCAGGTCCATGAGTTGACCATTGCCCTGCACATCAATAATATCGGAGCGTTCACGGTGATGGCGGTTAATATTTGGTTTCCGCCGGCTGCTGTAAGTACCGCGGCTGTTGTTAGCCGCTACACTGGTGTCTCTGACTTCAACCTGGTGAACGGGGTGGCACTCAGGCGCATGCTACGTAGGTATGAGGTGTTTGTCGCAAGGAGAAGAGCAAAGAGTTCGGACACTTCGCGTTGACGTCTTTCCGTAGAATCCAGGGCCTGTTCCCGCAGCCGGAACTGTAAAGTTCCCGCGAGCCTAGATCGACACGTAAATGCTTCTGCTACGCGACGACGAATAAGTCCACTTACACGCTTCGCGGCCCCAGTCTCCCCATATTTTTGGCTGTGCAGCATGTGTTCCTGACTCACCAATGTTCCTCTCTATATCCTAGTGGCCCTGATGATGTATGTGAGTTGCTCCACAAAACGAGGACAGAACTCCACCATCGTGAACTTTGGACGTGTCCATGAGTACGATACCCGGGCCCACGGACAGGGTCGGAGAACATACATAATGGAGATGGAACTGTAGATAAAATTTGACTTTCAGAGCGGGTGGGTCGTTCTCATGAACGGAAGACCAAAACGTTTACGGGAACGGCGAGGTTGGATGCCGTACCATACTGTCAGAGAAATTCTGATAAATTAGGATAAATTCTTCTCCCAGAGACAGGCGCATCTCATCGAAACATATCTTACGCCCTGAAACGTGCGTCATTCAACATCTCGATCCGAGGCACACGCTGAATCACTCACCGCAAGTACGATGCGAGGCCGAAGGCAATAATATACGGTAAACAAAAATCTTAAGGACATGTCTATCAAAGGCACAACGACCACACGACATGGGCGCCATAGATTCTGCAATTCGGTCTCTGAGATATCTTGCTATTCTTGTTTAGTCTTTGCCTTTTTCCCTCCCAGGGAGTACCAGATGGTTCCCAAGAGAACCATGGCTGCACCGGCCCACAAAAGACGCATATCAACGTTGTTAGCTGTCTGGCGCATCGCTACGCTCAGGACAAGGCTGACGGCTTTGCGGACAACGAGAACGAGTGTTACGGTTAGTGAATTAACCCGCGTAGTTAAGCGGTTCACGCCGGCGACACAGACGAGCTGCGTGAGGGTATTGAGGAAGAGGGCGGGATAAGCGGTGGGTATGAATGCAAATGACATCTTTGGCCCCGCGTGGACGACGCGGAATTGAGTTGCAAGATCATTTCGGATGAGGAGAAACATGGGAAGGGCAAGAAAGTGTAGGTAGAACATGGACTCTTGCCATGATGACGCGCTGGAGTATTTGGAGTAGGTGTGGTCCTGGACGAGACCGAGAAAGCCAGAGAGGACGAGGGCTAGAGAGAGGATGGATATTCCTGTTAGATATGTGCTGAGACCCGTGTGAGATTCATTGGAAGATGGATTAGATGCGGATAGTGTTGTACAAGCGACACCCAGTGTGACGAGAAGGACGGATAATACTTGGTGAATATTATACCTAAGCACCATCATCAGATAATATGGTATTGTGAGCAGATAGGAATGCGTACTTTTTACCAACAACAGACCACCCTAGTATCATACTGACAATCAAGCCCCCGCTCCGGAATATTATATGCACAGACATGGGTATCTGGTATGCAAAAGCGGCATTGTTCAAGAGGGATATGATATAAAATAGAGCAACCTGGATAAGATAGCGAGAGATGGGAATTCTAGTTGGTGCAAGACGAGGCCCGTAGGGAGTCCAGATGGTATGTTTTGGGAGACCGTATAATGAAATGATAGAGAACTGGAAAAAGGTGATGAGGGAGCCAGCGGTGGGGTAGTAGGAGGTGAGCTGCTCAAGACTGACGGCGTTGCTGCAGCACCCGCCGAATACGAGGCCCAGCGTCGCCAGCCAGTCGTACATCGTCGTGGTCGTGTCTACGTCGTGAATTCCTCGTGGCCGTCGTCGTGGTCGAGTGTAACGTGTCACATCACATGATGTACGCGTTATTTGTCTGTGCTTGGCACATATAAGAAGGCCTCCGTCGGTTGTCGTTCGTCCCGCCCTTCTTTCCTTCCCTTCCACGTCCCTCTTGTCCGCCTACTGCTTTATATCCAATATTACCCATTATCTATACATTCTATTCCTCATTCTCTTGTGATGTCGGCTCGTTCGTCCCATCGCCGTCATCCGGCTTCTCTCATCCCAATTGCTGCGCATAATCCGTATCTCGTGAACCTCATGGCGTCTCGAGTCTCGCTGGACATGATAGATTATGTTGCTCGCCAAGCGACGAAAGTCATCCGTCTTGACTGCGACTCCCCTGTTAATGGAACTTCACGGACATTGTACAAAACGTATTTCGACCCAGCGACGTCGCCGCATTCACTTCGAAATTTCATCTGGCATATAGTCAAGGAAGCTCGTGTGCAAGTCTCGACGCTTTTGTCTTCCCTCATCTATCTCGAGCGACTTCGAAGCAAACTGCCTGTGCTCTCCGAAGGTACGTTCTCGCCTTGATCGCCTTTTCCCCAGTATCGCTTAGCTTAATTTACTCCAACAGGTCTGCCCTGCACAATCCATCGAATCTTCCTTGCCACGCTTATTGTGACGGCCAAGTATCTCAACGATTCGTGTCCGAAGAACATTCATTGGGCCAAGTATTCGGGCCTTTTCAACGTCACAGAGATCAACTTGATGGAGATTCAGCTATTGTATCTGCTGGACTATGACCTGCGGTTTAGCGAGGAGGAAGCGTGCGCTCTGTTTGCTCCGTACATGTCTATTGTAGCTCGCCAGGCCAGTACACGGGCATCCGCAGTCGACAAGGTTGCAAAGGCCGGCAAAGCAAGAGCGCTTTCTCAGGAGCAGAATCCCCCACAGCCTCTCACTCCATCAGATAACGTTCCTCTTGCGCCATGCCCCGTTTCTCGCCCAATTTCTTTGGTCCGCGGACTCGCTAGACGCCTTTCCATGGCTCACATACGTGCGGATTCCGTTGCCCCTTTGCCTATGCCAAGCGCTTTGACGTCAAAGTCGACTTCGACTACCTCGTCTTCATCAACTTGTTCGAGTGATATCTGTTCACTGGTAGATGATACTGGCTTGTCGTCTAGTTCGTCATCGGGAATAAGCTCAGAATCAGACTCGGAGACCGAGGAACACGTCGAACCGCGAGTCTACTTCAGTTCGTATGGCGACTACCAAGCTCTGGCACAGGAGGAGGTAGTGGGTCCAGGCAAGAAGCCCTTTCTTCTTCGCCCATCACCCGTATACGCGCACAGAAATCAGCATACTGTTCAAAATCGATCTCGGAAGCCTTCAGACGCATCCTCTGTACGGACGATAACAGCGCTTTCTCCGGCACAATCATCCTCGCTTTCATCGATTTCATCGCTGCAGTCGCGTCGAACCTCAGGCAAGCGTTCGGTGTCAGGAGCTACAACTATAGCTACTGGAGTCAAGGGATCGTCTATTCCGACTAGTGTCACTATGCCTGCGATTGTGAGAAGTGCTGCTTCCGGTGGTTTCCTGAGTAGGATGTGGGGCGCTGCAAAGGGTCAAGCACTGGGACACGACAAGAGTGCATCATTGGACTATGGTACGACCTACTCTGGGCAAGGACCGAACACGCTGAAGAGACTTGCGCTTGTGCATTCGAGGGCGGCGAATACGCGAAATGGTGCTTTCAACGTTTAGAGAGCGGTGCCTTCCGAGATGCCTTAAAGTGGCGACGGCTCAGACCAACGGCTCGATTTTCGGTACTACGCCTCAAAAAGCCAACACTTGGCTCATACTCTCATTTTTTACATGGACGACGGATTCGGAAAACTGTTCGATTTATCATCGCTTCGTTAGAAGTGCAAGGACACTACTCATCCTCCACATTGCTATCGCATCGCATCGCTATCCTATCATTATTCATCAGCATTTGGGACTTTTTTCATTGGGACGCTACTATAGAGGATTATCATACCATTGCTATATAGATACCGTTTATCATCATGTACCACCGCACATTACTATCTTGTTCAGACTAGGCGACATTACTATCCATGTATTAATCCTCACATTCTATACTACTTAGGTACTTCCTGTAGGTGTCAAAATGACATAAAATGAATGTATAGCCAAGAAAGATGCGTATCACGAAGGACAATAAGAGTAACAGGAGGCCATCCTTTATTCGCCTTTCGAATAGGCAGCACGAAATTCGGATGCGATAGATCTGTGCCCCGTTCCGACGATTGTTGTCAAGTTTATCATTGCGGCATTGTTCTTTTTTTCGTTTTCTGCTAAGGGCATGAGGCATGACAGTCGGGGCCGACCCAAAGAACGCCAACTGTCGCGCGGGCAGGGCAGGGGGCAGGGCAGGGCAGACTGTCGCTCGTGAGGGCCACCCATTGTATCCATATTGGACAGTGTATTTGTTACGATTATTCAAATCTGGAGCCTAAAAAAGGCGAAAGCTTCTCGAGTATTTCACACCCGGTGATATCCTTCGCCGGGCCAACCACAAAATTTGCCAGCTGGAAATGCTGGAAATTGTAATCTTCGTAGCGCGCCGATGGTGGGAACTTGAAAGAAATGCCATACTCGGCGGTAAACTTGCACGGCAGAAAAGAGAAAACACCGCCTTGAGGCGGATGTGGCGTGACAAAAGCGGATTCTCGAAACAGATTGTAAAAAAAAACGGTAGAGGAATGGTAAGAGCGGAGAGATAATACCAGTTGTGACAGGCTCTGCGAGAGCTGGATGTGGGCGCGGGGGGTCTATCAAAAATGAGAAAAAGTCTTCGTTCCGGCAGCAACTTTCAAACCTAAATCGGGAGGGCGTAAATGATGCCGCGATCAGATCACGTGGGCGAGCGCATCTTACGTTCCTGCCACCACCACAACGGTAACCATTGTTCTCCGGCTCCCTATTCCGTATATTATTCGACATGGCCATCTTGATATTTATCGGAGCTCCCCCACCTTCCTACGCTAGAATGCAGACGCGTTTGTTTACCTCCAAACGCGCCGAGCAGACGCGCCAGCCTCAGCAGGACAATGGTTCCTCACCACCAGACCCGGGGCCCACTACGCCTTCTAATCACAGCGTCGCCTCTGACGACGACGACGAGCAGCTGAGGCCTCTCCGATGATGACAACTCCGAGGACGGACATTTTACCTGTACACGGAGCATCGCAGCCTGCCCAAGAGCCTCGGAAGGCAGCGTCGAAGGACAAGGCACAAGGCCTAAGGTCAAGAGTACCCCATACGCACATGGGAGCGCAAGCCACTCGGTGGTCGAGTTGCAGACACAAGACGGGCAGGATCACAAAATTGACGAAGCTGATGCCTACCTCAAGGATGACCTTCGGCATCGGAATCTTCATCGAATTCGAGACTGTTTCTGGTCAATATCCTCCATCTTCCTACCAACTGGCGTGTCTCTCTCAAGTCTGACATTGTCCGCTGTCCAGAAAGACAAGGGATTTCCGAAACGTTATTTCTGGGCTTACCTGCGGCTATGTGACTGTGGTCGGAACGGGGTTACGAAAAAGAAAGGGAGCTGTATCGTCCTCACTGCGGACCTATGCAATCATGTCATTGATGTGTTGCAAGGCCGGCCGACTTCGATGGTACCGGAAGGCGATCTGATTCGATTTGACCGTATCGACCCGTATGTGGTCCGAGGGTCGATGGAGATGGTTAAGCCTGACATCGTGGGCATGCTGCGTATGCTATTCAGCACACCCGGGAGCATTGCTGCTCAGGAATTTATCAACACCATCGGTGACAAGTCTAGCACTGTCGTCGACGAACCTAACCCCGACGGCGACAAGTCTAAAGAGTCAAAGAGCAAACGCAAGCATGCCAATTACATTCCTGGGTGGCCTCATGTGCTGGAAGTGAAAGAGATGAAAGGCACCGACGATACGATCGACGAGGGTTATGATGCGATCAGACTAAAGACTAAAGGTAAGATTTCTTCGCTGAAGTCAATGTGTTTTGTACTGATTCTTCGTGTCAGATGGCAAGGATCCGTTGACGACGAGACCACAGAAGAATCGCACGTACTTGAAAGACAAGGCCAATGTTGTGGATTTGTCCTGTCAGAAGCCTGCACCGGAAGCTGAGACCTCGCAGGGTGGTTCCCGAGGTCGAAAGCGCAAAGCGGAGCCAGGAAACGAGGTATGGGATCCTCTCCTCGTTCTTGAGACGCACTGACATTATACCTATTTTCAGGAATCTTCGTCGAAAATGTCCCGATTATCGAAAACAGTATCGTCGAAGGGTAAAGTGGTCAGTGGACGGCAGAAAGTGCTCGATGAAGAAGGATTCGCGCCGGGAACGGACAGGGCTGAGAAAGCTCGGGTTCAGTGTGCGCGCTATGCTCTGCACATACTGTCGAACGCTGGACTGAGATCGCATGCGCTCGTGACTCTGATTGACCGGGACCGCATCCAGCTCTCCTACTATGATCGATCTGCGATCATTGTTTCCCAAGCCATCGATCTTGGAAACGAAGACGATGAGATCCTGTTCATCGCCATGCTAATAGGATGTCATCGTCTTACGCTGAAACAGCGCGGTATTCTTCACCATATCATCAAAGACCCGTACATCACCGATTTCAATCGATTCAACAAGGTTTCGAAGGACGCGAAGATACTGTTCTCTGGACTCCAGATGACGCTCCAGAAGGACAACAAAGATATCACGCTGATATTGGGCACCACTGTCTATCGTCAGCGAGGTCTGTTTGGACGTGATACGTGTGTCATCCGTGCGACCTGTACTGATTGGAAAGGCAAGAAGCTGGTTGTTAAAATCAGTTGGCCGAGCGCGTCACGCAAGTCGGAAAAGACATTGCTTGACATTGCTATCGCGAAAGCCAATGGGATGGCTGAGACGGGCAAGACGCACTGGATTCTAAATCACCTCCCGAATATACTCCATGAGCAAGACTTCGGTTTCGACGATGATTCGCCACAGAATCTGATCGCCAAACTGGTGCAAGCGGGCAAGTACGTCGGAAGGGAAGGCGCATATGAAGAACGTGTCCTCCGTATCACTGTTTTGGAAGAACTGTTCCCGATAACAAGTCTTCGAAAGGACGGCGACTACGCGCAAGTCTTTGTCGATATTCTTCAATGTACGCTGTTATTGTCTCTTTTCCTGCATTTCTTATTCTGACGTTGACTTGTAGGTCACAGGTGGCTCTACGACCATCCTAAAATACTTCACCGGGATATCAGCATGGCGAATATCATGTATCGGATCGACAGTGCGGGGAATGTCTTTGGAGTCCTGAACGACTTTGATCTTTCGTCCTTAATTCCGATCGAGGAGGCCACGTCCCTACGTCGGACGGGTACGCCGCCGTACATGGCTTTCGACCTCCTTAAAGAGGAGAAGGATTCTGGCCCCCATCTTTATCGCCACGATTTGGAGGCGCTATTCTATGTTATGTTGATGATATGTTGCCGCCACTCCATCATCAAGAAGCCCCAACCCCACGGCACATCGCAGTTGGAGGAGGTCTCTACGAACTTTTCCGAGTGGTTTGACCGCGAGATGTCTTGGAACTTCTTGGCCAAAGTGAAGAAATCGTTTTTTGTCGACGACGAACCCCTCCCTGTTTCCCCGTGCTTCGAAGGCTTTCGTCCTTGCCTCAATGCCATTCGTCGTAAAATTTCAAAAGGGATTGTTGCTCGCCAGGATGCAAGGGACGAAGCCGACGCTGTGTCTTGGAAGGCACTTCCAGACGATATCAATCTTGATGGCCGTGTACCCCTTGATTTAAAACCACAGAAACCAGTACAACCGTTTGATGACGATACCCTAGGTGGACATATTGACTATGGGACGTTCTTAACAGTCATGTGGACATTTAAAAAGAGTGATCTCATAGTGAGGAACAAAGATCGACCCCCAGCAGCTGCGCCCTCATAGATACATCACTTCTGATATTGTCGTACTTATGATGGATTGACAACAGCTTATTTTCAATGAAACTTGTAGTCGTTCATCAGTATGAGTGCGAGTCGTACTTATCACACGACGTCAAGATGGATAGTCATGTTCAGATCTGAGAACGCAAAACTTGGACTTGAGCTAACAGACCGGTAATGTCTCACCACGGGACAAACCAATCGCATGCACGTCGACGAAAATTCATGACGTCTTAAAAAATGTGTGCAAGCAAGACTGCCTACGTACGAAATAATTGCGAAGGAATGTAAACTTGCTTGAGAGGAATGGCAAACCATCATGCTTAAATTGTGAAAAATCCTTAATCGCCAGTGATGGCTATTTAGACGTGATACGTGCGTCGTCCGTGCGACAATCTCAGATGGTTGTCAAAAATTAGTAGGCGAAATGCCTGGAAGTGGTAAAATAAAAAAAAGTCGCTTGACATCGTTTGCAGAACGGCAAGTCCATCGGTTCAAAACAAGGCATATACCAAGAGCGTGTTCTTCGTATTACTGTTTGGAAGAGCCGTTCCTAATCATAAGTCTTTCGAAAGGACGACGACGACCACTAGGTCATTGTCGGTACACTTCAGTGTACGCTTTCCTCGTCTCTTTCCCCTGATGTCCCGTTCTAATGCCTTGTAGGTCACAAGCAAGTTGCTTTACAACCTTCACCGAGACATCAGTATGGTCATTCTTGTGTATCGAATATATCGGAATAGGAACGTTCCTGGGGGTGCGCAACGGCTTTGGCCTCTCATCGTTACTTCCGATTGGTGATGCCACATACCTCCCCCTCGTGGGTACGCCACATTACATGGCTTCCGATCTTCCGACCTTAGAGAACGAAATGATTCTAATCCGCATCTTGACCACCATGATTTCAAGGTGCTATTTTATCTCCTACTGACAATATACTATCGACACCGTATCCTTGCGCGGCGTCCGACCTCTGCATATTTCACCATGCTCATGCTTCGAAGCTTCTCAACGTCGTTCGCTATGCGTTCGCAGAAGGATTCTTTGCCTGTGAATTCAAAGTACACACCTTCCCCCTCGAATGTAGGACACCCTAGGTGGATCCATTACGTATGGGATATATTTACAAGTCGTGCAACGAATCAAAGGGAAGCCACTCCTTTTGAAGGAAAGACTTAAGCCCCCCATCTTCCAACAATGAGACTACGCCGCCGCCGCTTAAGATATTGCTGTGATTGTCATGCAGTAACAATACTGATTCCATAATAATATAATGTCAGATGCATGACCTTGACACTCGTATTGAGCACATGTCAAGGTGACACGAAGTGTGTAAAGTCATATTAATAGTTGGGGTTTGCAACGGACTGAGACGCGACGCGAACGCAAGTCCGTGACTACATCACGTGATGTGACTGACGCGAATGAAGCCAAGACTAGGCCCTTGAAGCTGATAAGGAAGGGCGAGCCGGGCCCTCTGAACTGAGTCTGCAACAAAACACGCAGGGAAGAACGTTAACAGCAACAAAGCTGAAGTATGTTGAACGTTAACCCTTGACCGGCTTCAGAGATCAACCAAGCGGGAAAAATGATAAATCTGTGGATGACGTAGGAGGATACAAGGAAATACAGTGTGCATGGATGAATGATAGTATAACATGATCGTGATGGATGCTGAGATGAAGAACGTAGATGCAAATAAAAAGAATTCCACGCATTAGTTGGAATGGAATTCGAAACAGTCAAGGCAGGTGGTGGTATCGCTAGGTACAAAATCAGTTCAGCGGTAGAAAACGACATAAAAATGTGGAACCTTTGGACGTTTTCGACGCAGCAGTTACGACAAACCATTCTCCCGCAGCTTGTCCCCTCTTCCTCGCAGTCGCTGTCCTTAAAGGACTCTAACTTGCCCTCAGTGTCGCTATCGGCGATTTTCTTCCTTTTATGGGATTGAGGCAGAGGAGATAGAGGCGGATTCGTAGTCGTTGCTGTCATCAAATTTGTGTTTGGTGCATTAAGCGCCAGGGCCGACCGAGAGGGTGACAGCGATACTGTCGGTGGCGACGAAGGCGGACGGTGTGCAGTACATTTTCGGGAACATATCACGCATGTCGAGGAACCGCATCTGGATGATATATAGCTATATTCCTTCCGACACCCAGAAGGCTCACCTTGAGCATAGTATTGCACACGACGTACGCGTGTTAATTGCACGATTACAAGCAGCGCATACGAGGCCGCCAGCTGGGATATCCTTGACTGGTTCCGAGGACGTCGAGACCGGCTTCGATGACAACAACGATATCCGCCGTCTTTTGTTCATGGTACAAGAAAAGGAGTGGTGCGGCTACTGCCACGATGTCGCGATTAAATCTGAGCGGAAAAAGAACCATCAAAGGCTGCCGGAAATTTGCCGGCTCCAGCTCTTGCCAAGCAAAGTACAACAATACGTATGTGACTTGCTCTCCATCCCCTTCATACTGGTGAACACTGAACTTTCCAGACTTTAGAAATTCACCTTTATAACAGCTTGAGGCGATGCTCGTGGTGGACGGTGGCCCGCCGTGTCGCTTGCCAGATACGTCATGGTCATGTGCTACGTGACATAAGCACGGATGTCGGGCCGCGGAGAGCTGTCCCGAATGCTGACTTGTCACTTGCCAGCTGTTGTGAAGGGCCAGGCTACTTGTTGTTTCCTACGGTATTTAGGCGTCATGATTTTCTTCGTCGCTGCACTGGGTCTGTCTTTGCTATCGCTTGTAGGGGCCATTTCGCCGTCCTTCTCTGTACAGAATGACGCGTACGACGCTGGGCTCTTCAACCCACTGGAGGATTTGAACCTACTCACTTATTCAGAGTTCACCGCCTTGAGTCATCCGGCTTTTCCAAATTACAGCGTCAGAATTAAGAAAACAGATTTTTGCGATGGTGCTGTTGCGTGGGTCTTACTAGGTACTCTATCTCATTGCGTAGTCTGATGGAGCTGTAGGGCGCATACGGGATATATCGATATTGAAGCAAGACACCTTTTCTTCTACTTCTTTGAGAGCAGGAATGACCCAGATACCGACGACGTGATTTTCTGGACCAACGGAGGTACGCACTCTTCACTTTGTTTGATTTGTGGACACCATAACACAAGTTTCTCACAGGACCCGGTGCCTCCTCAGCGCTAGGATTGTTCATGGAGCTTGGCCCTTGCCGGATTACCGATGACAGTGGACCTGTTTTCCACAAGGAGTCCTGGAATTCTAATGCCAACGTCTTTTTCATCGACCAGCCTATTGGTGTAGGTTTCTCTTACGCTGACTACGGGGAAGCCGTCGTGAGTAAGCTTGAGATCTAACATGATCACCACTCACCTTCTCAAGGGTACAACTGGAGAAGCAGCTAAGGATATTGCCTCCTTCGTAGCCATCTTCTTTGAGCACTTTACCAAGTTCAAAGGTCGCGGCTTCCACATGTCTGGGGAGTCATATGGCGTAGGCAATTATCCTAGTTCCTCCTCCAAGTATCTGACACTTTCGTAGGGGCGTTACTTACCGCTGTTCGCTTCGGCGGTTTATGACCAAAACGCATATCTCATTGAGGCTGGCCTTACACCAGTTAACTTGTCTTCGGTCATGATTGGTGTGTATCCTGAATGTTCATCAAGATACAACTGTCTGAAACGCGCCATTAGGAAACGGATTGACTGAATTTGCCTCCATGACCTTGTCCTATTACGAAATGGCGTGTACTGCTGCTTCTGTTCCCCCCGTTCTGGATATATCGTATGTTCTTTGTATATTTCTTTCGCAAACTCCTCTGACCATCGGTATAAAGAACGTGTGTTCGCATGAAACAAGTGGTTGGTGGTTTCCACAAATCTTATCTTGTTCGCGCCGTTGATACTGGCCCTGTTAGCTCCCTCGATGCCAGAAGTGGATGAAAGAGTCCTGCATAGACCAGTTTGACAACATCAACTGTGGTGCTGCAGTCAACTTCTGCACGAATGAGCTCGATGGCCCGTTCAGCTCCACTAGTACGTTTCCAGTCCCACCAATCCCTTGTGCTCCCGAACCTTATCATGATTAGACAAGAACCCATACGATATCAGCGTGGACTGTGATGGACCTATTGAAGAAACCCTTTGCTACCCCGTAACAAAGTACGCTCCGTTACTATTCATTTGTGTGAACCCTTCTCAACGCCCCCAGGAACATCTCCGCGTACCTGGACCGGCCCAATGTCCGCACCCAGCTGGGCGTCGACCCACACTTTGACGGACAAAACTTCAGCTCCATCTCTTGGGAGGTAAACAGCGCTTTCGCAGAAAGTCTGGACGAGTACCGTCAGACGCAACTGTATATTGCAGCCCTGCTGGAGCGCAAAGTTCGGGTCCTCGTGTACGTGGGTAGCTATGATTACATATGCAACTGGGTTGGGAACAATGCGTGGACGTTGGCGCTGGACTGGAGTGGGAAGGAAACGTTTGTAAATGAGGAACTAAGGGAATGGTCAGTTGGGGGGAAGAAGGCTGGTTTGACGAGGAGCAGCAAGGGCTTGACGTTTGCTACGGTTGAAGGGGCCGGCCATATGGTAGGTCTCTCGCATTTGGATTCAGCGTGACGTTCTTACATGCATCAGGTACCTTATGACAAACCCCAGGAAGCTCTAGAGCTTGTCAATCGGTGGCTGAAGAGACAGGCCTTATAGGTCGTAGACTCGTATTCACTCTTCTCTAAACCGATATCCCAATTATCGGTGTCTAACATATCATCTCTATGCAAGTGTTGGGGGTCAGATCTTCAGACTTCATCTACTAGTTAAATTCTTCCTGCATCTGTACGCTGAAATCAACGTGATGACCAAAAAATCCTAACGCTGAAACATACCCATGGTCCGCCTTCGTCATAGCGCTTGGGTGGCCTCTCCCAAAATGTCACCTTCTCCAAAACATCCTCATTTTTTATGGGAAAAACAATGCCGATCTCGTAGTTCTTTATCTGTAGATTTCATAAACAGGTTAGTCTCTAGCTTAAAATGTAAAAGAAACCCACATTGAGGACCGGTCTAAAAGCACTCCCTGAAAGAGTTCCCCACGCCGAAGGTGTAAAATTATGCGATCCTAGGTAACCCCATCCTATCGGAGCGTCCACCACTTCGATATCACTATCTTCGGTATCAGAGTCATCGACATCAACAGGCTTATCGGATAGTAGACCAATAATCATCTGCGAAGATGTTATCAAATCTAGTCGTGTGAATAAGTATCTCATTACCTTGGTATGCATCAAGACTTTTCCTGCACGGCTTTTCGAATCATAGAACTTGTCCCTCGGAAAGTTCCTACCGCTCCATTGGGCTTTTCGGCAAAACATCGTACCACCGCCTTGCACACCAAGTGCACTCTCCTGCACTATCGTCTTGCTCGGAAATATGATTTTGAGTGGAGGATAGGGAAGCTTTGCGCGTTTGGCTTTGGAATCGTCTAGATAATCCTGGGGGCTTTCTCCCCGCGCTGAATAGAAGAATTCGTTCACCCATTGTGTGGTGTAGGTTTCCGATAGAAGAGCCCTGTGAAACTTGTCAGATCAGGCGGGAAACCTAGCAACAACCCACCTACGCTGGCTATTCCACTTCTGAGCTTTCTCGCAGCCTTGCCCTTTTCTTTCGTTCGAAGACCAACGATTCATCTTATGCCATCATCATCTCGTATGCCCTGTCCTACAATGCGTGTATGAAGGTTTTACAAGACAAAAAGGTGTACAACACTTACAAGGTGACCTCCGGCCAACCATCATGTTTC